>JAIUZE010004888.1:0-48614 GCA_022085475.1 Heliosperma pusillum
ACGCTCACTAGGGCTTACATCTCACCGTTAGCAGTATAAGATTGATAAGATTGAGACTCGACAGACAAACCAGTCAAGTCATGCGATGATCACAGTAAATCCAACATATTATCATCCATTCACAAACCAAGACAATGACAGTGTCCAATCATGCAATGACCATGAATAATGTCATGAAATCACGCATTCAAGAACGACACAAGACAACATCTCTCACGGTAAATGAAACGCACTAGCACCGTGTACATGGCAAGTATGATTAAAAGGCATCCACGGGAGAAAAAACATTCCCTGAACGCATATACGATTCAATTCATTTCGTATATGTAGACTAATTTCCTCCTGGTAGAACGACGATATAAATACCCGGTCCTAGTCTAAAACTGGCCAGAATCCCGAAATCACATTTTCCGGTTCGACATGCGATAAACGTTTCGCATCCAAGACTCGGTCTTAAACTAGACGCCGAGTACCCCAAATTCGGTAGATCAATTCACGAAAGAGGCGGAAAAGAGCTCAAGCCTCATAACAAGCGGTACCTACATGCAAATAACACCACCTCGCAAGTACACAACATTTGACGGCCGGGTCGAACAACGCATAGCGTTCAACTCCCACCAACGTCGTCGTATGCCCACTACACATGCATTCAAGCAGTAGGATACCTCTCCGTTCCGACATTCCAGCCTTACGAACGGGAAGGTAGCCAAGGGAATGAGAGTACAAGGCACAAGAAAAAATAGTGCTCAAACCGTATCATTTGTAAAAACCGACTCAAAGTGGGAACATACCAAAAACCGTCACAAAACATGAGAACATGGCATTATATAAATTTAACTATGATAAACATGAATCAATACATGATACATAAGCATTAGACCAAGTTTAAGAAGCATAATAAATAGGAAACATAGATACCTCTCCAAAACAACAAGTTTGGAAACTAACTAAAACAAGGGTTCACTTAAAACTGTCATAACTAGAGTTCTAGACATGTAAATTCAGAAATTCCAAGTCGAGGTGATAGCTTATCCTCTTACGGTTCCAACGAGTGGTCACAAGCCCAAAAAAAACAAGTAACGAAGGAGGAAGGAGATATGATCATTTACCCAAAAACGGGTCAGTGCAGTGAAACTGAGCAGTACGACCGTGACTGTATTTCCACGACCGGGAAATGAGGTTTCACGACCGTGACATGCCATCTCACGACCGTGAGATGTGTGACTAATTCACCCGAGAACCTTCAACATAAATTCAATCCTTTTATTTCCAATTCTCATAATTCATTTTTAATAACTATCAACAATCAATATTCATCATCAACAATCATCAAATAACAACAATCATCATCCATAACATGAATCCTAAGTTTTCTAATCGTATTCTAAATACGAATCCTAGCATAGAAAGCATGTAAAACACGTAAATGATACCGAGTAACCCTTCACCGTTACCTTTTCGCGTCTTTAAACGGTTACTAAGCTTTCCTAGTCTCCACCTATATACAATTAGATAATAAAAGATGAATATCATTCACCTTGAGAAAGACGGATAATTTAAAAAGCGAGAAAGACGGTAATTTTATTACCAATACAGATAGAGGAAGATAAGAGGGGAAGATTAAGACGAACTTACGAGAATTTGAGCGAGTAACGAAGGAGTAGCGATGATTCTAAGTTTGAGCAAGTATGGAGGCTAGGGGTTTTGGGTGTTTACTAGAGAGGAAGAAGAAGATGAATGAGGGGGAGTTAGGGTTAAGGGGGAGTATATATAGGAAAAAGTCAACGAAAGTCAAAGACGGTTCCAAAGTCAAGAAAATTCAAACTCGACTTAAAATTCAAGAAAAGTCAAAGACGACTTAAAATTCAAGAAAAGTCAAAGACGACTTAAAATTTCAAGAAAAGTCAAAGACGACTTAAAATTCAAGAAAAGTCAAACTCGACTCAAAAGTCAAGAAAAGTCAAACTCGCCTTAAAACGGGATTTTCATGGAATCTCAAAGAAATTCCAAATACGAACTCGGAAATTCTAAATTCGACTCGAAACATAAAAAGCTAATTTAAAACTTAAATTCGCTGAAAAGATTTCGTAAAATATTTCTACTAGAAAAATAGGGTACATTTCCGGGTGTTACATGTGCAGTAATCCTATCACAACGGTTGTGGTAACGAAAACCGTTGTGGTTAGTAATAACAACGGGTTTTTTTACCAATAACCGTTGTTATTGCGTAATAACAACGGGTTTTTGTACCAATAACCGTTGTTATTGCTCAATATTATTATTTTTAATTAAAAGATATTGCAGTCCAAACCCGTGAATAAACAACAGCAGAACCAGCATTGATTAAAGCATCCATTGAACATCATCAATGGCAGCATAACCCCTCTATAAATACAACCTCAAAACCCCTCCTTTAAATATTACATAACTACCCTAAAATTAATATCATCAATGGCAGCAGTTAACCTTCCCAACGATGAGACGACCCTTACAAAATTGATTGCAGATGAGGAGGAGGCTCTTGCCGTAGTTCCTGCTGATCATCACCCATTGATTAAAGGATCCATTGAACATCGAAGGGATTATTGGATTGAGAGGCGTGAAGCAGTCCGACTTGTCAACCAAGCGTCGTCATCATCATCGTCTTCTGGCTACCCACGTCGGCCTTCTACTCGGAGGTTGGATGCCGCAAGAGATATGTTGAGCTGTACCCGTCCTACCTTATCTCCACATGCAAGACGTGTACTTGCAGGCATTGAATCTGTTATTGCAAAATACGAGGTTAATGATCCGGAAGTTATCAGTATCATCAATATTGTTCCGGATTGTTGGTGGCAGTGTGAGAAAAGCTTTTTACTCTTAACCGGAATTGTTCCGGATTATTTAACCTCTTTATTTATTTGATGTCGGATGAATGTAATGTACTTTAATATAAAATCTAGGTTATTCCTAATGAAATCAATGAGAAAGAATGTTGTTTAAAGTGTTTGAATTGATGATGTTCAATATTTTGATGTTTGATCAATATATAGCGATCATCTACTATATATATATATATATATATATATATATATATATATATAGAAGTATATAAAAAAGGGTTTAGGGTTTAGGGTTTAGGGTTTAGGGTTTAGGGTTATTTTGAAGTAACACACGTATACTAATAATGATACTTAATAATTAAAAGTGATCCGACCCGAACATGATACTTAATAATCATCACGCGGATAATAAATAATGATTTCTATCGAATTAAATAAAATAACCCGATACTAGCGAGCTAATTAATTTTGGGTCGGACAGTTTCAGGTTTGTGATGCAAAAACGGCCCGACGAATCTAACTACCTGATCGGAATATGGCCTATTATTATTAATAATAACCATATATTTGTTGATAAAACGTATGTACATACATACATACACAATAATATAATATATATATATATATATATATATATATATATATATATTATATATAATAGATGGTAAAAAGCAATAATAAACCGTCCTTTTTAATTAATTTGAGCATATATATATATGCATCGTCAATATATATATATATATATATATATATATATATATATATATCCGTCCCTTTTATTAGCGTACTTGAATTGGATGAACGAAGTCGATCGACCCCATATATATATATATATATATATATATATATATATCATCATTATTTAATTTGGGAAACATTGACGTACGTGTATATATAATACTTACTTGAATTGCATGTATGTGCATTGGTGAATCTGTTATTATTGCAAATTGTAGTACGAGCGTCGTTAATTAATGATCCGGAAGTCATCATCATTTAATTATTATATATATATATCATCATCAATATTATATTAGTTATCATCAATATTATTGCAATAAGTAGTACATATATATATATACGAGGTAATTAATAATGACACGTGCCCCCGACCCGGCCCAAAAGCGATCGACCCGAATTGAAGTACGTAGCTACTTGCTCTAGATATATAGTGGATTGCCCGATCCGTAACTGCTGGCCTGGCCACCCGATCGATCAGTTTCAGGTTAACTAGTGATGCATGATAATTATAATAACCAGTTCCTTAATTAAAAAGAAAATGACCCGATTCGAGGATCCCTATCTAGACTCGATATATATATACCACATCCGCTTGACCCGGAAATTATCGACGACCCGCCCAATTATAATCATTCCCGAAACAGGCACGAATTGAAAGCCGAAAGGACCCTCATCAGCTCGCTTCGATAGTAATTGAACCAAAAACTAAAAATAATTAATAACTAACCCGATCGATAAAGTTATTAATTACAAACCCGCCGAATCTAACCCGATTGGAATTGATTCCCAGGCCAAACCCGATCCGAGCTAATAATTAAACGTAACTTACGCCTATAATATAAAATTTAGAGCAAAGTAAAATAAATTAAATTAAATTTAGAGCAAAGTTAAATAAATTAATTTAGAGCAAAGTTAATGAGTTTATTTCGTGCCTCAAATTTTAATACCGCGCGCGCGTATCTGAAAAATTAAAAAAAATATACATAATCTATAAAAACGGTGTTTTAGAATTTCACCGTTGTTATTACTTTCAACAACGGTTTATAATAAATAAACCGTTGTCTTAGTGTTATTACTTTCTACAACGGGTGTGCTTTAACCGTTGTTATTACTCTATAACAACGGTGGTTTGTAGGATAACCGTTGTCAATAGTTTCTCTTAATAAACCCTTTAGTTTCTCTTAATAAAAAATAATTTACAATCCTATAGAGTAAATTTTACACACGTACATTATCATCATCATCCTCCTCGTTTACAATCATCCTCGTTTACAACACAAATCTTTTTGTTTAGTATCATCATCATCCTCCTCGTACTCGTGATCATCATCCTGTTCTCTTTATCATCACCCTGTTCTCATTTTCTTTATCAGGTAATTTTTGTGTTTCGTCTTTAGGGTTTTAAGTTTGAAGTTCATCTTTTTGTTTTCATTTTCTATTTATCGTTCTCTTTATCATGTAGTTTCATTCCTTTCTAAGTTTTTAGAGTTTTAGAATCTCTGCATGACTCTTTATTTGTTCAGTTACTATTTCATTCATTTCAAGGTCTTAGGGTTTTAGAATCGCTGTATGCATGACTCTGTTCCGTTACTATTTCATTTCTTTTGAAGGTCTTAGTGTCTTAGGATTATCATGGGTGAAAAACGGAAAAGAGTAGAAAACAATGATAAGGGGGATAAGCCTGGTGAGAGGGGTGCTTCGAAGTGCTCTGCAGCCCTTGCAGCTATAGCGGCAAAAACGCCGATGGAAATAAAATGGAGTGTGAAAGGTGTTCCTACTGGTCCAAATGCTAGCCATTTAGCCACTTGGATTGGAGTTACAACCAAATAGTTTGTGCCTATAGATTTAGATGATTTCAGGAATATAAATCCTTCATTACAGAACTTACTCTTGAAACGTATAAAGGTATGATAATATCTTTAGCTAAACACCATTTTATTTTGCATAAGTTACTATTACATAAGGCAGGAAGCCGTATAAAGGTTCGTATAAAGGTATGATATTAGACAGCCGCTTATTAGTATATATGATGATGATGCAGGAAGCTTTCGATATTCCAGACTGCCATGATAAGTATCTATTACGTAAGGCAGCGGCAGTCTTAAGGCAGTGGAGGTGTGACCTTGCCAAATTACACTTGTATGTGGACAAGGAGACGGGGCAGATGCATAAGAGCCCACCGACAAAGTACCCCCACATCACTCAGCAACAATGGGATAATTATAAGGCGAAACGAGCTACTGAAAAGTTTCAGGTTAAGTATCCATGTCATATGTTTACATTTTTGTAAAACTCTACTTAAGGTTACATTTTTCTAAAAGTTTCAGGTTACATTTTTCTAAAACTCTACTTGTATCTATAATTTTCTAATTGTCTCATCTACTTGCGATTTTATATGATTTGAAGAGCGTTAGCGCCAGAAATCGTGCTAACATCTCACAGAAGCGGGGGGTATATTATGGTTCTCGAGGCGGTTACAGATTGATAGAAGAAAATCTCGTAAGTAGCATCTATATATTAGATTTTTTTAATCATACTTGGACTTGATATACATGTATACATATATTATTTTTGAGTTAACGTGTAGGTGTCAAAAGGTGTGACCGACTTGAATCGGCACGTAACTTATAAAGAAGGGCACACGCCTAAAGGATCCCGAACATGTAACGAATATGATCAGGAAGTCTTGGCCAACATAGTAAGTATTATTTTTATTAAGACGGGTTTTTAATAACTTTATTGTTCAATTCTTGTATGTCTAACTATCTATTTATTTTAGTAACAAAAATTAAATTAAGTTTATTTAATATATTATAGGAGAATGTTCTGAAGGAGGTTGCGGAAGGGAAATTCACTCCGAGTGGTCGTGACGACGTTCTTGCTAGAGCGATCGGCCGTCCCGAGCATCCAGGTCGATTGAGGGGCGTCCCATTACATGTCGGAGTCACGAAATATTATGGGACAACTAGCTCGAACAAGAAGAAGAAAAATAAGGGGAAGGCTGACATGGTACGTATACCATTTGTTATTGTCATTTAAAATTCACATGTTATTGTTTTAACAAATTGCTGATTCTACATTTTGGGCGTGCAGGTTCAGTTATTGGCCTCCGTGATACTGAAGATGAATTCTGGAGGCAAGCCTTCCGAAGAAGAATTGAAGATGATGGAGGATGTCATTAAAAAGGGTGAGGTAGTGCAACAGATTTGTCAAGAGGCAGACACTACTGCTACCTTGCCAATACATGAGGAGACGGCTGAGAAGATGGGTGAGGTACCTACTGCTGTCGAGGTTTTAATACCTCAAGCCGATAAGGTAAATATGATTTTTTTTTTCTGCATTTGTTCTTTCTAGCAGCCATGCCTTTGATTGGTTTATTTTATTAGGTAAATGAGTCGGAAAAGGGGACGCAACTTGAGGAGACGGGTGAGGTACCTAATGCTGCTGAGGTTTTGATACCTCAAGCCGATAAGGTAAATACGACTTCACCATTTTGAACCTCTGCATTTGTTCTTTCCAGCAGCCATTGCATGCCTTTGATTGGTTAATTAATTTTATAAGGTAAATAACTCTGAAAAGGGGACGCAACTTGAGGAGCCGGCTGAGAAGACGGGTGACAATAAGGAGGTATGTAGAATATAAGAAGTTAGTATATGCTGTCAGTGCTAAATCTGGTCTGGACATGTTCAAGTATAATAGCCTACCCACCAACAATAAATACTTGTAACTAACTTTACATTATATACTCAATATAGATCATTTATGATATCTATTATATTTTGGTATTTAGTAAATAATGTGTATTCTTCAGGCCACAAAACAGCGGGTAGTTGTTCGTCTCGCCGACCCTTCATTCAAAGAGGTTGTGATTGTTGCTCGGGGTTTCGTATACCCAAAGCCCAAGGACTCAAAGGAAACCATCTTGGTTCATGGCGTACCACTCTTGCCGAAGCATGCAAAAGTGGGGATAGTGGGAGTCGCGAAGGGCTGTGAAACCCGTAAACTGCCCGTCCCAGTCCGCGACGACCTAATAATACTGGCAGATGCGGTTAAATGTTTTGTCCAATGGCCTCAAAGCCACATTTTCTTGGCTCGTGATTGTAAAATTCAACAGAATGTAGACGGGGTTAGAAAAATACATCTAATTTAACCCGCCTTTTGTCTTTGTTCATCACCTTCATAAATAGTGAAATTTATATGTTTTATTTTTGTTTTGTAGGTAACAAAAAACATGGATAAGTCTAACTCGATAGACAATAATCTTTCTACTACCTCGTCAATACAACAACTTGATGAGGTATTTAATCAACTCTCTTTATATTTTAAGTTCTACTATCGCCTCATCATTGAAAGAGCAACTTAATTTAGTTAGCCACATGTAGGTTGTGAAAGGTAGCACACCGCATCATTTCCCCAAGCTGAAAGAGGTCAGGAGTCTATCCAGTACTAAATTTCATGGGAACGTTTACATGGAAAAAGTACGAACGGTGGCGATGCTGGAGCTTTATAAGGAGGCTGAGAGACGCATAGCAAGCGAGCAATTAATAATTATTCCGCTCGAGAATGATATTGTAGGGGTAGAACGCCAAGCAATGCTGGATTGGGAAATGCTAGCCGTTTGGGCTGGCCTTGACGAGATTGATGTCCAACACCTATATGTTTGGATGAAGTAAGTTTCTTAATAAATTAAATCATGCAGTATTCTAATATTCTGACTAAGTAAGATATAGTGTTTATAATATCGGAATTAAAACCGGCATGTAGGTACTTGAACTCGGTTGTGATCCCCGCCGAGACCAATAATCCACTTCCTCAATACGGATTCATGTGCCCAAATGTTTTATCTATGCATATCGAGATGTTTTCGTATGAAGAACGTGTAAATTATATTGCTGGGGAATTGGCGAAAAACAATAAGCTCATTTTTTCCCCTTATAATGAAGCCGGGTAATATATAATTAATATTACGATTCCAAATACAATTGCAGTTTTATATGTTTGGTTATGATGCATGTTGTGCTTGTTAATAATGATGTGTCTCTCGATCTCTAGGAGACATTGGGTGCTAGCAGCGATCAATCCGACCACGAAGAAAGTATTTTGGTTGGACTCTTTGCATAGACAACCATCCGAGACCTTTAAGATGTTGATTATTAAGTAAGTTTATAATACTGATGATGATTTGGCACATATAATATTAAGTTTCATTTATTATTATTAAGTAAGTTTATGTGACTTTCGGCCTCTTTCCTTTTTTAAAGGGCCTTTGAGAAGAAAAGAGCAACCGACAATCAACCGACAGAATATTCTGATGATGGCCCTACTTTTATTACGATAACAGGGGTACGTACGCGCAAATACTAGTGCATTAAACTAATTACGCATATACATCTGTCTTTTTTAATTACGCATTAAACTAATTGGTAATTGCCTTCTCGTCTCTTCGTTTATTATGTAATAATAGGTCCCTAAACAGCCGGATAGCATCCAATGTGGATACTACGTTTGTCGTTTCATGTTGGAGATTATTAGGCGAAGATATATCAGCATTCCATAAAGAGTTAGTAGTTTAATGTAGCTATTATTTACTTTTTTTCATTAGAGCTGATATCTTTTCTGCTATATATATATGATCGATGTTGCTAATTATGTATGATATGCCTATACTGTTGTTCCCCTACTGATCGATGTCTTTTATTTGTTTTATCCGCAGTATTCAATCAAGACGCCACATGTCCCTGAGTACACTAAGCACAATATAGACGAGGTAAGGGACTTGTTGGGCAAATACGTCCTTGAACAAACAAAGAATAAATGAAACTTAGATTATTTTGGAAGCAGATAGGGAACTTTAATTTGTAGAAGTCATTAATTAGAGCAAGTTGTAAGTATGAATTGCTCTGAAAGAGATCATTTTGGTTGTATATATCATTTTGCTGCTGCTGTACATGAATTGCCATGTACATGAATTGCCCTGTACATGAATTGCTCTGATTTATATATAGATATATCATTTTGCTGCTTCTGAAATTGGTTTATGATGCGTGCTGCTGCTACTGCTGCTGATTTATGCAGATTTTCACTGGTGGCAGGGGAACAAATTACAATTTTTTCAAAAACAATAATAAAAATAATAACAACGGTTTTTCAAAATTCATTAAAAGCGTTGTAACATATTTCCCACCAAAACTTATCATACCTTTAACAACGGTGTATTATAGAATACCTGTTGTTATTAAAACTTTTTACAACGGCTTATTTATTATACTCCGTTGTAATTAACTATATTCACAACGGGTTTAAAAAAAATAGCGTTGTTATAATATTTCCCACCAAAATTAATCATACCTTTAACAACGGTTTAATTTAATAGAACCGTTCTCGTATCTTTCCCACCATAATTATTCACACATTTTAACAACAGTTATCTAGTAATAACAACGACTTTTTACCGTTGTTAAAACTATTCACAACGGTATTTACATTAAATCGGAACCGTTGTTAAAACCTTTAACAACGGAGGCTTTAACAACGTCCGCTTTTTAATATTACAACGGTTTTTAACCGTTGTCATAGCCTGTTTTTGTAGTAGTGTTAAAACCATATATCAGGGTGAAATAAAACTTCTTATCATCAGTTTTTGAACTAACCCACATATGAATAAATAGAGCATCATAGGCTAGAAACTGGACATCAAAAACCACTGGATTCCACATAACCCATATTCTACCTCATTTATGCCAACTACTATTTGTGGATATACACCAGCCTTCACATAAACTGGTATGTTTATTTAGAAGATTTTTAGGTTTTATTTTTGTTTCAATAAGACCAAACAACCGTACCCCATTATTATGCATAAACCATTTAACCACCTTTTGTTTATTTATATGATTAAGCCCTCGCACATTCCAGAAACCAATACTATGCATTAGAGCTTTGTATATCAAGAGAAGGGTCCTTACCACTCTGTCTTATTTCTACCCTCGGAGTCATCCCATTTAGAGCATCAAGGAAAGTATAACCACCTGAATGTGCAGCTAGTTTGATCCCAGTAATACCATCCTGTCTATTCATCCTCATAACTTGTCTCGTTAGAGTTGCTTGTGCACTCTTTTGCAGTAGGGGAAAGACATCTGGAGTAAATATACTCTCTGGAATTGTAACAGGTGTTTGTGCCCCCCCATCTTTACAATTGGCCTCCATACTTGTTTTTGAATAAGAGCAACTACCCTCTTTGGACGAGTAGACCTCTTTCTACACTGTACACCATCATGCCCCAATCCTTTGCATTCCGTGCAAACAACTAGGTCTCCACTCATAATCAACCATAGCATTCACTACATGCCCAGGTTCATCCAAAAATTGAATCTTGTCAAGGAGTTTCTGGTTCAATTTAAGTTCGACCATTACCCTCGCATAGCCCAATCTAGTTCGTTCCTCTGTAGCTCTGTCTCTTTTAACAAATTTTCCAACTAAACCTGCAATCTGAGGTAAACAGTTTCCCCAAAACTACTTAAAGGGTACATTAGTTAATTTAATCCATAGAGAAACTATATCAACCTCTCCCTTGACCAATTCCGCCTCAACATCCCATGGTTTCACCACTACAAGTTTGTTATCAAACAAATAGTATCTAGAATTCAACATTGATTCCCTCTTCGCAAGCGTTTTAAACCTCACAAGAAAAATACCATTAGACAGAAATGAAATCCTATCTGTCATATTCAACCCATACTCTCCTTATATAACCTTCAATAACATCCATGGGAGGATTACTTCCCAGAATATAACAGTAAACAACATTATTCCAGAATTCAACCTCATCCTTAATGTCTTCCTTTGAGAATTAAAGCAGATTAACCACTTCCTCATCCTCAGCAATTGATTTCAGAGATGGAATATTCTTCCCTCCATGCCTAAGCATCCATCCTTCATCGTCCTGATCATCCATAGCATCAGTCAGATCCAGCTCTTTGATACCAGTTAATTCCCCCATCGATTTAGGCTTCCTCGCATCCGCGCGCTGATTGTGGTCCATTTTATTTTGTAGAATTATCCTCATTTTATTTATTTTTCCTGATAGAATTAAGAGCAATATCAAGTTTATTGGCAGTATTTGTGATTTTCTGATATTTGTTTGGTGTTGATTGTGCCATTGTTGATCCCTAAGATGATTGCCTTATTTTCAGAGCTTTTTTCTCTCTCATCATTTTTTTTATTTTCTCTATGTTTACTGGTCTTAGTTGTAACAATAGTTTCATAAGATTGATGTTCTCATTAACAATGCATTATTAATTTATTATTCATAGAATATATAATACGTAAACAATAAAAGGGTATACGCTATCATCTCATGAACAATATAGTACGGTTATTAAGAAGAGTAGCGACATAGACCTATTACGGAGTACAATTTGAAACCGATATCTATATTAAATAAACTATCGTCATAACACAGTAACTTTGCTTATGAGAGGTTGTCTAACCCTTCCTTGTGGGATCGACCCCTACTTACCCTTGCTATTGTTAGAGTTAGTAGTGAAATAAACCAAAATTTGGCTAGGACGTCGTGAGGCTCCAAATTCACTATTTATATTTCACTACTAACTCTAACAATAGAAAGGGTAAGTAGGGGTCGAGACCACAAGGAAGGTTTATGTTTAGTGTGCGTTTATGGAACTAGTTCTTAGGTAACCATTTTGGGGGGTATTTGTGCTTATGAATCTAAGTCTAACAAACTAAATTATTAATATATTGTATTAAAATCAAATTCCAAAAAACTTGGGTCTTACAATTTCCACAAATGAGTTACGTTGGATCACTGACTCTTTTAGACTCTAATTACTCTTAAATACTTTGTTGTGATAACATATGTTTCTACTTCTCCTTACTTTTAGGTATTCACTGCGAAAAACGCACATAAACAACCCTTTTGATGATGACAATCTAGTGCAAGCGTATCTAAATTCGATCATACCATAGGTTATGACTAGACAAGCAAACAAAGACGAACAAATGCATACACAAACGGTTCTACACTCTAATTCATAAGATAAATATTCTCCTAAAATTCAACGACGATGAAAAGCATACAAATTGATGAGCTATAGTTGCTACCAATGTTTAGGCAAATGACAAAACGATTCAAATTCCTAAACTAGCAATGGATTAGAGATACAGAAAACTAGGTTATTAAACTATAAAGAACTATCAAAAATCTTAACAATGAATTTAGAATAAAAATCAATATTTAAAAAAAATAATAAAAAATAAAAGAGTCTTACAAAACACTAGTTCATTTGCTTCAATTGCTTGACCCAAGATGAGGAAGTTAGTCTTCCATACAAAAACTAAATAAATTATAAACTAGAACTTGTTTTGATGTTTCTAATGATTTAAAGGTGGATTAAGTGTGTGTCATTTGATCAACATCATCTTTTTATATAGGTTTTCAAAGTGCATCTTGATAAAGTCTCATAAAGTGTTATCAAAATTGCCGAATTAAAGAAGAATTAAAAGAGTCGTCAGAATCCAATGCCGAGTCGCGCCGCGCGGCTAGCCGCTCAACGCGACTTTTGAAACTGCCCTTTTTGCTGCTCCACGCAGATCCTTTTTTTCCATTGACGCTTCCTCTTCTTCCTTGCTTCCGTACTTTGACTCATTGTTTTGGGTTTTGACATATCTTTAATTCATAATCTCTTAACTCTTATTAACCCAATATTTTGCGTGAATTTAGTTCAAGGAATAAGTGTAAAAATGTCCAAGTCACTTCCCAAACTCGGAATGTGATTCTCGAACATGCCACCTACATATTACACCTAAATTGCGTAGAAATACATCCAAACAATATATCCGAGCAAAATGCATTAATGAGCTAAAAATAACTAAAAATAATATATATCAAGGCTAAAGTAGCTACGAATTGGGTTGGTAAAGATGGTATAAAACTGTCGCATCAGAATTTGATAATCAAGTTTTTATAGATATTTTTATAGGGTTAATGGTGTAGGACATAACTTTTTTGCACCACGAACCCCACAACAAAATGGTGTTATTGAACGTATGAATAGAACCCTATAGAATATGGCTCGTACTGTTCTTCTTTATAGTGGTCTACCTCGCAATTTCTGGGCTGAGGCTATTAGTATTGCATGTTATTTACACAACCGTGCTATGAACAGACCTATTTTGGGAGTAATTGCTTTGTTCATGACAATGGCAAAAATAGGTTAATCAAATTGGACCCTAGAAGTGATGAGGCTATTTTTAGTGATTATTCTAATCATAATAAGGGCTATAAGGTATTTAACAAAAGAACTTTGTGCATCGACGAAAACGCTCATGTTATATTTGATGAAAATGATTCTTTTGATAAGCATGTACAGGATGATGAGGAAAATGAAAACGAACCTGATTTTCAACTATCTAGGGACGATCTTCCATAATTGGATGAGGAAGATAAATAAATTGAAGGCACGACCGATGAACTTGAGATCACTTCAAATGACAAAGGGAAGAGAGCTGAAGTATAGTTGATGATAATATAACTTCCTCTCAAAACAAGGGATTGGATACTAAAGTTATAACTGACAAAGCTATAACTTCAGTTATAACTTTGAATCCATATCAAAGTAGTGAATCTGGAGTTATACCTGGTTTTACTAGAACCCCGGGACTAAGTTCGGGGGGAACAACCCTTAATTCCCATACATTTGAAGCTTCTACCTCAAATTCAAAGGAATAAGTGCCTGCAGCTTCTAAGAAGTGGAAATATAAATATTCTCATCCAATGGATTCTATCCTTGGCAATTTAAGAAAGGGTGTTTAGACTCAAAGATCCTTGAACAACTTTTACTCTATCTATTCGTTCCTCTCTAGTCTCTACCATCGAACCAAAAAACATTAAAGAAGCCCTCACTTAACCATATTGGATCATTGCCATGCAAGAGGAATTGCAACAATTTGAAATGAAAAAAGTTTGACACTTAGTTCCTAGACCAAAGGAATGATCAGTCATTGGCACCAGATGGGTGTTCAGAAGCAAGTTGGATGATACGGGAGTTATTGTACGAAATAAAGCAGGATTAGTTGTTCAAGGATACACTCAACAAGACAGAATTGATTACGATGAAACCTTCGTTCGCGATGCTCGACTTGAGGCTATTAGATTATTAATAGCGTTTGCAGCTCACAAAGGTCATAAACTACTTTCAATGGACGTTAAGACTGCATTTCTTAACGGATATTTGGAAGTAAAAATATTTTTGGAGCAACCCCCCGGATTTCTAGATAGCAAGTTTCAAAACTATATTTTAAAATTATATAAAGCTTTATATGGTTTGAATCAAGCCCCAAGAGCTTGGTACGAGAGATTATCAAAACTTTTACTTCAAAATGATTTTAAAAGAGGATATGTCAACAAAAGCTAGTTCTTAAAATCTGAGGGATCAGATTTATTAGTTGTGCAAATATATGTAGATGATATTATTCTTGGCTTAACGAATGATAAACTTTGTGAATATTTTTCATAATTGAGGACATCAAAATTTGAAATGAGCATGATGGGAGAACTCAAATTCTTCCTTGGATTACAAATCAAACAAACTAAGGAAGGCATCATAATTCACCAACAAAAATAATTCAAAGAGCTATTTCTAGAAAATTTGGTATGAAAAATTCTCACCCTATGGCCACCCCAATGGTTACGGATAAGAAATTAACCAAAGATGAAGATGGTAAGTCTGTCGTTGAGACAATATATTTCGAGGTATGATTGACTCACTTCTCTATTTAACTGCAAGTAGACAAGATATTATGTTTAGTGTTTGTGTCTGTGCTCGATTTAAATCGTGCCCTAATGAATCACACATGGTTGTAGTTAGGAGAATTTTGAGGTATTTAATTGGTTTGTCTAAACTATACCTATGATATCCAATCGAGTGTAATTTTTATCTCATAGGGTTTTCAGATGCAGATTATGGAGGTTGTTCACTTGATAGAAAAAAGTACATCTGGCATTGCCACATTTTTTGGACCATGCAAAATTTCATGGGGGTCAAAGAAACAAAATTCACTCGCCTTATATACTGCGGAAGCTGAATATATTGATGTAGCCTTGGTATGTTCTAAACTACTTTGGCTTTCGCAACAACTATCTGATTATGGTGTGAATGTTGGTTGCGTTCCTATTTTGTGTGATAATACTAGTGCTATTATTATTTTAAAAAATCCCGCGCAACACTCGCGTACTAAACACAATAAAATTCGACACCATTTTTTAAGAGACCAAGTAGAAAAGGGGAACATAAGACTTGCATTTTGTAGTACGGAAAAAAAATGGACTGACATTCCTAAAAAGGCATTAGCTAGAGAACGTTTTGAGACTTTGCGGTTGGAAATTGGATTAATTGGTGGTATCTAAACTTGTCATGGATTTTTCTTATTTTTATGACTAACTAGATTTAGACGAAATTGTACGACTTTGTCCGTATTTTCCGATGCAATAATTTTTACGTCTAAATATCATAATATATTTTGAGAATATTTCATTTTGGTAAGTATTTTGAGTATATGTGTACGTATGAACCAAGTCTTCATCACAAAATCTTACCAAATCACACTAACCTCAAATTTACCTAATCTTATTCCTTACAAGATTTACCCTAAATTTCTTTAACCAAAGTAATAGTAATAATAAAAAATAAACAACCCACTTACTCTCTTTAGTTACCGCCGTTTCCCACTTTCCATAAAACCCCAACAGTCAAAATTTTACTACTATCATAAATACTCAACACATTCATCACATCACCATCACTTCCTCTCTCCTCGTAAAAACTCTCCTACACTCAAACACTCACATCTTTCAAAACTCTCATCATCACCATGGCACCAAAACCCACAAACCGTGTTCCCATTCCCTCCACCCTCTCATCCACCAAAACCCAGTCGTCGAAACCACGAAGCACCACCACTGAACCCGCCGTCTCTTCCCCTCCAACCCAAAACCCTCTAACCCTGACTATGATCGAAGAGAATAGAGGACAAGAAGAGAGGACGGTTGGAAAGCGTCGAAAACTCGACAAGGGTAAGAAGATAGCAGTAGAGGAAATGCCTCAAATTGAGGAAGTCAAGGAGGTGGTTACTCCCGACGGTGTTAAACGGACCTTGTTCCGGGAGTATATGAAGCACACCACGGCTCCAGGCCTAGAAAAACTGCGACTCACTAAAAAGGAGCGGAATCTTGTAAATCGGGTATTCAAATACGGGATACATGCAGGACGGTTCCATCCCGAGTTGTGGTATGTGAAGGTTAATTCTCTTCGGTGTTTCTCAGATTTTTTTGAAATTTCAAGAATGGGATCAAGTCTATTAGTATTCGGGTCAAGTTTATCTGATTGAGGTAATTCAATTATACGCTTCTGTTTCCATTTAGAATAGTAGTTTACATGCGGTTGTTAATGGTCGTGAGATCACTATCACCATTGATGATTTCTGCACTCTACTTTCCGTCCTTGATGATGGGATAGAAATAATGTGACACCCTCAAATTTGCGGAAAGAAAAAAAATTATTTAAATACATAAACGAAATATAATGATACATAACGAAGGTGTCATAACATAAAAAGGTCATTACAAAAACGGAAATACTATTATACAAAAGAAATCTACAAGACGGGAGACATATCTCCCGTATAAATACGGAAATAAAAGTGTATACAATAATATACAACTATGAACCGAATATAGGTCCAAGGTAAATACTTCGCTCGCTAGCTCGTCCATGTACCCCAAATATGCAACACCACCTGTTCGACCGCATTAATTATAAACACGGAAGCCACAGTCAGTGGGGAGTAACTCCGAGTTCTCCCAGCCACGAAATGTCGAGTTTAATGAAACATGAAAAACATAAAAGCAATGTATATAGAGAATACAACACCTTTTTAACATATATGATATCTTCTCATTTATAAACGTTACTAACATATAACCTAGCATATGGAAGCTATCATGTGAATCCGATAATAAAATATAACAAGAGGTAGGGAAGCTGGTATGCTGGCTCAGCGGTTACCATGTAACATGGCCCTGATACACTCAAACCCTAATCAACACGTAATCATGTGAATCAGTTAACAACCGTTAAGCCAAACTCTATCAATCCTAGCCGGCTTGCATCTCACCTTCTAGAACTCATAGAATCATACATACATGAAAGATCAATACGTCTACAAACAGGCATAAGTTCTTAGCACCGTCAATAGTCGACTTCTTAACTCGAGGCTATACCGCAAGGTAGGAAACATCCTAGTCCTAGACTGATCAGACCTAGTAACAACAGCTATTCCATTCCCCGTCTCGTGACCAGAAGTACACAAGAAACTCTACTAGGCGACCCCCTAAGCAGAGATGGCTAGTACTTAAGCTGGCTCCAGTCCCAAAACGGATCAGGCAGCCATGCCCCGACTTGGAGATAACCCCCCCAGGCCGTGACACAAAAGCTATCAAGCTGTGAACTCCATATGCTCGTTAAAGATAGTACGGCCTATCTATGTCATGGTCCAAGATACTCATTTAGAATTAGAATGGTCAAGACGCCATATACTCATAATTCTCTATGGGTACTTATTTAACACGACATATATCATACAATTAAACAGTCACGGGAAAAACTTCATATCATGTGACTAATTGCATATAAAAAAAATAATATTTCAAAGACACCTATCGCCTCATATCTACTAAGCCTAATTCATTAATTAAATACACCCTTACTTGAAGACAAATCCCCGACCCGAGTCCCGCGACGGGTCATCAGTCAAAACGGGGCTGACTAGATCTTAGTTTGACCAAACCCGTTTGGTCAAACCGGCTAGAAACAGAGTCTTTACCAATAGACTTAGACATAAAATCAACATATTCATTACATGTTATTTTATTAAACTTCCTATCATGTGAATTATTAAAATCATACGAAAAACCCGTTTGACTTAAAGGATATCAAATTAAACTACAATCTTGTATTATAATTTCTAACATGTGAGAAATAATAATTTATGAAAAACTTTTTAATTAAATATTTTACTTATTAACTTTCCCCCTTGTTAAATATTACAAAACATAATATAATAATAACGATAAACCCGAAAACCGTCACAAGTCCAAATATCTCACGGGTCAAGGGCTGGGCCGGCCTGACTGGGCCGAAATGAACCGGGCCTGGTTGGGCCCACGGGCTGTTTTGGCCAGTTTTTGGTCGACATTTATAAAACCGTTTCTTAATAATTTCCCGCATGCTTAACATATTTAAAACCCGTCAAAACAACAACAAAACAATCAATTATCGACACAACACCCAAGGACCATCCCCGGACCAAATCCAGACCGGGCTGGACCGGCCTGAACCGGCCTGAACCGGGCCTGAACCGGCCGGTTTGGGCTGGTTTTTCCGGCCAACTTATTCGGCCACCAACACCAGTCACACCAAATTATTTCTAACATGTTTTAATTAATCAACAACCATTTTAAAATCCAATTCAACCATCATTCATACAAAAATCATGGTTATAACTAAATCATACAAATATGTTAAGAACACTAACATATTGAAAATTCCATACAACATATAAATCATACTACTTATCATGTTACTACTAAAATCATAAGTAACAATAATATGAACTAAAACAAAAGATTTGTGACATTAATTCGTCGAGTAAATCAGAATTGTTACCTTAGCTAGCAAAATCAAGTAGCACCAAAAAAATAAGAACTAAGAAAATAAGAAACCCGTCTTCTAATCTTCTCCTAAAATATACGAGTCACCAAACTCGTCTTCAAAATCTTCCCCTATAAGAAATGACAAGAAAAACATTATTAGAATTCAAACTTGATTTTCCATAATTAAAGTGTTGAAAACGATTTTGACGGAATTGAAAATAAACCGTACTTGAAGATGGAGAGCGAAGAGGAGATTCTAGAAATATAAGTTAGGACGGATTTGAATAATAAATGAAGGTTTTATGATGATTTTGCTCAAGAACGACGAAGAACGACGAAGAACGATGAAGAACGATTAAAGAAAGTGTTAATTAGATCTTAATTTGATTTATTGTAAAATGAAAAGGTGTTAGTGAGTAAAGTGGAGAATGGGCCGTGTACATATAGAAGGATTATGGAGTCGGGTTTTGAAATTGTTGTTACGGAATTGACTCGGGTTTAATAATTATATTACGGTAATTGATTAGATATAATTAGATATTAATTTAATTAAACCAAATATCTAGATATTATGTTATTGTAATCAAAAGAAAGGAAAATATCTAGTCCTATTAGAGGGCAAAGGAGCCGTGTGGTATGGTGATAGTCGGGTCTGTTTTGTAAACGATTTGCGTAATTTTCGTTGACGGATCGATAAAGTTCTAAATATCTAAGATATTATTATTAGTTTAATAAAAAGAATGAAAATATCCTAAAGTGAGTGGAAAAAGATGACATGGGCGTGTGACTCATGCCAAAGTCGAGTTTCGGGTTTGTTTCGGGATTTACGATGACTCGGGAATAGTTAAATGACGTTTGGGTTAAAACCGTAAAAGTTATTCTTTAATTCCGAATAAATTCAAAATAATTATATTAAATTATCATAAATCCTAATAAATCTTAATAAAAATAAATTAAAAATATTAGTTTTTTAAATAAAATTTCGGTCTTCAAAATTACAAGGCGAGTCGGAAAAGTCAACGAAAGTCAAAGTCGACTTAAAAGTCAAGAAAAGTCAAAGATGACTTAAAAGTCAAGAAAAGTTTATGACGACTTAAAAGTCAAGAAGAGTCAATGACGACTTTAAAAAGTCAAGAAAAGTCAAAGACGACTTAAAAGTCAAGAAAAGTCAAAGATGACTAAAAACGGGATTTTCATGAAATCTCTCAGAAATTCCAAATACGAACTCGGAATTTCAAAATACGACTTGAAACAATAAATTCTATTTTAAAAAACTTAACCTTGCTAAAAAGTATCCTTAAGAAATTTTACTAGAAAAATTGGGTACTTTTCGGGTTGTTACATGTTTCCCATCGCATTCTCCATCAATCTTCTTGCTTTCACACTCCATAAAAAAATGGAGTGGTGGAGAGGAAGCATAAATACTCGTATCATTTAGACAACAAGAGCATTAACGTTTCGGTCAAATTTACCAAAGAAATACAGAGGTGACTGTATTCTACCAGCCACTTACATAAATAATAGATTACCTTCCAAATTTCTAAATAATAAGTCCCCTTATGAACTTCTATTTCAAAAACCACAAGATCTTTCATATTTAAGATCTTTTGGATGTCTTTGTTATGCAACAACAAAAAACCCTGGTAGAGGAAAATATGATTCTAGGGCTACTCCATCTTTGTTCTTGGGCTATCCTTTTGGCAAGAAGGCTAATAAACTTCTCAATCTAGAAACAAAATCTATCTTTGACTCACGAGATGTTTTTCATGAGACCATTTTTCCTTACATATCAGATACTTATAATAATTTTTTACCCATTTCTCCCATTTTCAATGTTCATTCTGAATCTCTAGAACCTACACAGTGTTGGAGCTAGTGTCCTCCACAGTTAGTGTGATAACAGCTAAGGTTCACAGGGTATACTTTGTATTATAATCAGTTGATTAACGTTTATCGATAACGGTTGGCTTGCTAGATAAGTTTGACGTTATTGTCATACAGATGGCGGTGATCAACTGATCCCTAAAAGTCACACCTAAAGGATGTGTTTGAGAGATGTGATTATTTGAGAAAATAATCATATTGATGCCTTATTAAATGACTAAAAGGTTAGTCGATGTATTTGACTAAAAGGTTAGTCAAATGTGATGATGATACGATTATTTAATAACGATTAAATAATGTTAGCTGGTGATTGAATATAAAATGTTATATTTAATCAATGTATATAATGTTGGTCTAAACTAAATGTAAACTGTTATATTTAAGTTGACAGATATGTATTACACGATATTATTATAGTATATTGGTCCGGCATTACTCGGTAAATGTGACGGTCCATTACTAGTAATAATTAGAATACATATTATATTATGTACATATTAAATTATATGCTAACTACCTAATATAGGTTGAGATAAATAAGGAAACTAGGGTTTTGATTTTTAAAGTTTTCCTCTAGCAATCTCACGGCACTAAGGAGATTAAAAGGAAAAAAAAAAAAAACCCTAATGACTCAAAATTCTCACGGCACACACAAGTGAAGAAGGGAAAAGAAAATTCTGATTTTGAACTCTCTCATTCATCTTCATAATCATCATCAATATACACACAAATTAGAAGTAATTTTGGGTATTCGTTCTAGCACGACGAAGGCATTTCTTGAACCATCTTGGGTGTTACGATTAGGAGAATACCTACTTTGGCATTTGTTCTTAGGCCTTTTCTAGGACCAAAGGTTATTTCTTAATCTCATGTTTATATTATGCAATTTCATTTATGACTAGAAATTCATATAGTTATAATTTCATTATAATCCGAAAATTTAAAGGGGAGTATACCGATATATCCCACAAGTGGTATCAGAGCAATTGGCTATGAAATTATTTTATATGTTTTCATATTTGATGAAATATAAGATTAGAAAATTTTTTTTTGTTTTTTTTTGTTTTGTTTCGGCTGAAAGAAGAAAAAAAAAATTAGGGTTTGTTTTTTGGTACTGTTCACGGCCAAAAAAAAAAAATGGTACTGTTCACGGCACTGTTTCAGCCGTGAAGGAATTTTTTTTTTTTGCCTTGTTTTTTCTTTTTAATTCATATAAGTTGTTGTTTTAATATATTAAGATAATAATATAATGAATTTGTTGATGTTTTGATTTAATGAGGATTAAACTGAAATGAAAAAGGAATTTGTTTTGGATGTTAAAGAACATTCATTGTGCTAAATTTTTCGGTATGAATTTACAAAACAATTATGATTAGTTGAGTATTTTGATAATTGATTAATCATGATTTAGATATTCATTTTAAAAGGTTAATTTGAATCATCTAGTTTGTATCAATGTTTAATAATGATTAGATGTTGAATGTTTGTACCGATCTAGTTTTATTAGCATGATCAAATTAAAAAGATTAATTTGTGTTTGTTTTGTTTTTAAAACCGGAAAAAAAAAAAAAAATTTTGTACCTGCTACTGTTCACGGGTACTGTTCATCCGTGAATAGTGAAAAAAAATTTTAATTTTTGTTTTTTTGTTTATTGCATTATAAAGATAATGTATGTTGTTTTGTTGTTGTGAAAAAGTTCATAATGATAGATATCCTATTATTTTAAAAAGGTTTAAAGTTTGAATTTAATTTATGTTATACCCGATAATATGAATTAAATGGGATTATGGTTGATTAAAATTGTTATGTACAATTAAGGAATTGTCACATAATTTTGATTAAAGGTGGTTTGGATAAATTAATCATCATAATTAATGAATTATGTCTTGAATTTTTAATTAATTTTGTTGATGCATTTTATTTTGTTGAATGAATGAATGAATGGATGAATGGATTATTTTAGTATTTTTACAAGAGGTTGTAAACTTGTATTGCTTAGTGTGGCCTTAGTAGATTGTGTTATCGTAATGATGGTAACATGGTCTTGGATGTATTTTGAGATCTCGAATCTCCCCTTTGTAATTTTTAAATTAGAATGTAAATAGGTTTATATTTTGTAATTTTAAAATTGTATTTTTGAGAAGACCAAAGATGGAGATCGGATAGCTCACTCTCGCTACATGGACCAAGATGGAACATCAAGTCAAGCTTCTAGGGTCCATAAGGATGGATTCCAAAGTTTAATTTTTTTTCTATTTTGATAGGATAGGCCACACTAGGACTTTGTACTTTGATTTTCATTTTTTCCGTTCTTATTGTTTTTCTTTTGCATGATAGTTAGTGCATCATATTCCGCCTAAACCAAACCACCTACTACTTAATTGAATGAAAATTGACTCATATAGATTGTATGTTAATTATCATGGACATCCAGATGTCACTCAAATTCTAAAAGCTATCATCTTAAATTATTCATTCTCAAAATGCTAGATCATTCGTTCACTTAAATAAATAAAATTAAAGCTGATGGACTGATGTTGTCGTTATACACCAAAAATAAACCTAAGTCTACTAACTAAGAAGATAGCGGAAGTAGGGTCGATCTCCACAGGGAGGAAACTAATTAACTGAAATCTAATTCTGCCAGTAACAAACTGGGGGCTTTGAAAGTTGATTTTTTAACTAAACTAAATAGGATTAAAGGAAGAGAAAATAAAGGAAGAAATAAATATGAAAATAAATCAGATAAAGAGAAATATGCTAGGATTCGGTCTACTGCAGTATCGGCATCTATGGTCAACTAAGTCAGTCAATCTATCAATGAGAAGGGCAATGGTTTTCTCCTCTCGGTCTCAAACCACCCTAGGGATTTTCCTAATTAACTCTCGTCCTCTTAGGAGTCACCTATCAATTCTAAGCAAGTCTTCCCTTCCAATCTCTCGATCCAGGTCGGGGTTAACTACCTAGCCTAGTCTCCTGCGTATACTCATTCGACTAAACCTCAATTAAATTGCTTAGACTGATTCTCATATTCAAGACTAACTAAACTAATCTATCCTAACATGCCTCTACTACAGTTTCCCTCATCCCAACATACAAGAGAATTAGCTACTCATGTTATTAACTATGCTAACAAAGACGATTAAACATAGGACGAAAGACATAATAAAATCGTGATCAACAGGCATAGATAATAACGCAGCAGCAATTAGGAAGAGAAACAGTAATTAAGACTAAAGATTAAGAGTAAAAGAGAAAAGAAGAAGTTTACAATCTTAGCAAATCCGGCGTAAAGAACAAATCCTACGTCGATAAACCCGAATGCAAACCAAAGGTAAAGTTCAGAAACTAATGGAAAACTAATCCTAATTACTGTCTGATTAAAACTGAATAATAGTTCCCGAATACTAATGACGTAAATAAGAGTCATATATAGTGTCTAACACGACTCTTAACCTAATTAACCTAATGGACTTAAAGCCCGTAATAGAATCTACTCGATCGAGGGAAATAACCACTCGATCGAGGCTTTTATTCATGGAAATCAGTCGATCGAGCACTTGATCTACTCGATCGACCAACTGGTAAGCGGCTTCTACTCGATCGAGCAAAGGTGGCAGCTCGATCGAGCACTTCTGGCTTCAACTCACCTCGATCGAATGGCAAGCTCCTCGATCGAGGTCTTCTGGCATAGTATGTGGTGTGAGTCATGACTTGGCCTTGATTATGAACGGTTTCACGCTCCCCCATGCAAGAGTTCCTGTCCCGATCTTTCCATTCTCCTAAATGCATGCAAAATGGACTGCTTTGGCTCGGTTTCTGCTACTACACAGCTTGTACCTACAAAATGGTAATGAAAGTACAAAGTAGCCAAATAGGGGCATATGGCGATATAATATCACCTAAATGACATAGAAATGCGTGCATAAATGGACTAGAAAGTCTATATAAAATACACGCATCAAACTTCCCTAAACCAAACCTTTGCTTGTCCTAAAGCAACCTAAATGCAGCTATATGAAACAAAATAAACCTAGGGAAAATGGAGCATGTCTCAGAGCTAGCAACAAGTCAAAATTAAATAGTTCAATGCACTCAATCAATCGCTACAAACCTCAACACGAAAGTGAACGAATTTATACAATCTTGGAAATAAATTAGATTTTCGACCTTGCAAGACTCAACCAAATTCGGACTCTCACGGGTCACTCTTCTCTCAACAAGCAAATGGTAAGTAAATATGTAAAAAGAGAAAGAAAATATAGTCACTCACCTAGACTACGACCGACACAACATGCATTGCTAACTAATATGAAAGATGATTCAAGCACCGTACACACGCATAACCACCGTTCAAGGACAATCACGTGCCGAACATTTGCAAAGATATGGATATGTGAGGCTAATTGGTAAGAAGGGGCAAAACAATTAATGGAAATGTGAGGGTAAATAGCCAAGCTAGTTCCTAACAAGACCGCAATATAAGTCGTTCCATTCTTCCAATTATCAAAATTCAAGCTCGATGCCTTAACATATATAGGCATATACGTCACAAATCCCAAAAGGCACCTCAACTAATAATAGTAAGCACAGGAGGTGTGAAAAACAAAACCCCAGCCAATTATTTTTCTCATCAAATTTTTTCATTTTTTCCATTTCTTTTCTTTCTTTTTCTTGGCTGACTAAATAAACCTCTCGATCGAGCTAAATGAGTCACTCGATCGAGGCACAAAGACACAAAATCTGATCGATCGAGTTAAATCCACTCAATCGAGCCACTATCAACACTTCTCTTCTTTTTCTCGTAAATACCACTCCAATCAATGAAACGAGCCAAAAACTGACACAACAGTAGAATATACCTCGACTACAAACTAGCTCAGCAAAGGTAGGCTTAATTTAGGATGTAGTTAAGGGCAACAGGCAGATATGGCTTTATGTGGAGTTAATGGGGTAAAATGAGGAAAAGGGAGATGCAAATATTCTCAACACACGTAATACCGACCACAAACCCAATGCGTGCAGGCAATAAGAAATCAAAATTCATATACAAGCAAATGACACGAGGTGTGGGGAGTAAATACTCTCATTCCTAGATGAACTGGTCATAGATGTCACCAGTTATAGGCTCTAAAATCTCAGAATATATAAGTAGTTTGCCAAAAGCTGAGTCAAGTCTACTAGCCAAAATTAAATTCCAAGACAAAATTCAATAGTTCACTATTTCGATTTTACTAAATAACTCAAGAAAGGTGCAAAAAATAGCAAAAAATAAACTTGTAGTGCAATTTCATCATGAACAAGACTCCAATCCGACTCAACTAAATGCAAAAATAAACGTGATATTTTTGATTGTTTCAAATTTTTTCTAATTAACATGAATTGTAAACATGAATGCAATACAAATGCAAATGCAGACGCAAAAGGATGTAAAACACTTCCCCAAACCAAAACAGACAATGTCCTCATTGGCTAAAGCACAACAGCATAGACGGAAAAGGGAAAAACAACCTAATTCATGCTCCTAAGGAATGAAATATATAAAGAATGGAAAAAACTAAAGGAACAAAAACAACTCACAAAACAGAGGCTTCCCCAAACCAGCATCAAACTGTGGGTCGATCGAGTAGAAATTCTACTCGATCGAGCAACTTTTCCAGGTAAGACAGCTCGATCGAGTGGCGTTCTTTACTCGATCGAGCACTTCATAATTGCACAGCCCACGACTTTGAACAGTTGATTTCCGCTTCCATTCCTGCAAAACGATGCCAACCAAAAACCAGAAAATACCAAAAATTGTCCAATAAGAAGTATAAATTGTCTATCTAAGCTACGGATTATCACGCGAAAGTCTAAATGTCTAATTGAAAACGCAATAAATTGTTTTTACAAATTGCACGGGGTTGCAAACCCGGCTACCAACCAAATAGTTTCATGAGAAGGCCACCGTTTGGCCTTTGACTCGCGGAAGTACCCTTAGCTGCGGTAAGTTCCGTCTTCTTCCTCCACACGTACAATGGTTTCTTGGAGTCTAGCTTCACCTCGGAATCACTTGCGTACATGCGGGCTCCTTTGTCCTTCGTGGACTCCGTCTTCTTTACGTCGTCACGCGAACCTGGCTTTTTCTTTTCCAGCTCCAATGCTACTGATTTACTACCTGTAATGGAACACACAACAGCATATTCCTCCAATTCGCTCCCGTGCTGGGGCGGAGGTGTTACGGTAGCATTGGGGATATCACAGATAGGAGCTATAGGCTCGATAGGAACCGAAGCTTTGTCATGCGTGAATAAGTCAGGTGCGATATCAGATAAAGGAAGTGCGTAGCATGGTGACACAAGCATAGGACCCTTACTAACATGAGACTGCGTGAACACTAAATTCTCCCCCCCTATTCGAAAAGTCAGAGTCTGTAATCCCACATCAATAACCGCTTGCGCAGTATGCAAGAACGGTCTTCCTAAAATGATGGGAGTGTGAGAATCCTCAGGTATATCCAAAACTATGAAATCGACCGGGATAAAGAATTTTCCTATTTGCACAGGAACATCCTCTATGATTCCTAAGGGTCGAGACAAGGTCCTATCTGCCATCTGTACTGTCATGTTTGTACACTGAAGCTTGGTAAAGCCTAAGCGTTTGGCTAAAGAAAACGGTAAGACGCTAACACTAGCTCCTAGGTCACATAACGCGTTGTCTATGAGATAGGTACCTATATGACATGATATAGAAAAACTACCTGGGTCAGACAGCTTAGGGGGGCATTTGTTCTGGAGGAACGCAGAGCATTCCTCGGTTAAAGCTACAGTCTCGACGGTGTCTACGGACCTCTTACGCAAAAGAATTTCTCGCATAAATTTTAAGTAAGAGGGTACCTTTAATAGGAGGTCTGCAAAAGGAACGTTCACCTCAAGATTGCGTACAATGTCAGCGAACCGAACAAATTCCTTTTTGGCCTTAGCTTTCTTCAATCGACCAGGAAACGGAACTGGAATGTCAGGATTACCACGTTGCATATCCTTGACAATTGCATTGTTGATCATCCGCTTGCTTAACCCCTTTGAACGAGCTTCTCGCTCATGAAAACCCATCGATCGAGTATCTAAGTCACTCGATCGAAGATTATCCGAGCTTAAATTGATCGATCGATCAGTTTCCTCGGTCACCTTATTCGATCGAGCAGCTTGGTTCTCTCGATCGACCACTTGTTCTTCTAAGTTACTCGATCGAGCATCAACAACCTCTCGATCGAGTAACTTGCTTTCTGATTCACTCGATCGAGTAACACAAATCTCTCGATCGAGTAGTTTCTCCTTCATTTCATTCGATCGACTAGCATTATTCTCTCGATCGATTGCATTACCAGCGACAGTCTTCGCGACATCAGAATGCGCACCAGAAATATCAGCAACTGTACCCGGACTGTCATAAGCAAGACCGCTTCTTAGAGTAATCATATTCAGCGTCTCCTTGTTCCTGTCAGTTTGAGACGGTAACTGCCCGGGTTGCCTAGTCGATCGAACTCCTGCCAATTGAGCAATCTGCGACTCCAAAAGCTTAATAGTAGCATTTGTTGCTTGATCAGTTTTGCTCATTTGGATAGCTAAAGCTTGGATCATAGACTTTAACTCCCCGATTTCTGCAATTCCTACAGATGAGGAACTAGCTTGCTGCGAAGACTGGATGTTCTGAAATCCTTGCTTGTGCGGCGGTTGATACGTCGGCTGTGGTGGTGGAGGTGTAGGATTTAAGACGTTCTGGCTTGTCCATCTAAAATTGGGATGGATATTCTCTTGATTGTAGTACCCACCTCCTTGACGGTACTACTGAAAGGAAAAGACTTGTTCCCTTTCAGCGAGATAGTCTATAGCCGTGTGACCAGTTTCGCCACACCTCTTGCAAGTAATCATATCATCCTGCTGCAGCAAATGAACCGTCTGCTGGTTATCTTCAGCTTTCTTCTCCCATTTATCAAGTCTGGCATTTAGTTTATCGAATTTTGCATCCAGACCTTCAGAATCGATACTAGCTATCGACCGTGTACCACTCCTCGGATTACCATATTCAGCACAATGGGTTGCCATTTCTTCAATCAGCTTCCAACCCTTATCATCATCTATTTCCTTCTGGAACCTCCCGTTTGACGCGGCATCTAGAATGGCTCGATGATCGTCATATAACCCGGTGTAGAACTGGTTACAGAGAAACCACTGCTCGAACCCATGATGAGGAACAGACCTCACTAGCGTCTTGAATCGATCCCAGGACTCATAGAGATTTTCATGAGCCGTTTGCTTGAAATTAGTAATCTGACCCCTCAAAGCATTCGTCCTCTGTGGTGGAAAATACTTTTTATAGAACGCCAGTGCGAGTGTGGTCCAGTCAGTAATACCCAGCTCTTCTCGATTCAAATTCTTCAACCAGTCTTTGGCATTATCCGTAAGGGAAAAAGGAAACAAGAATTCCTTGATCTTGTCAGCTGTCACCCCTTTTGAAACCGGAATAGAAGAACAGTAGTCAGCAAAGGTCTCCATATGCCTCCTCGGATCCTCCCCAGCTACACCCCTATACTTGTTGTGCTGGACAAGCTTGATATAAGACGGACGAAGATCGAAAGTAGTTCCATCTTCGTCCGTTGTAAGTTTGAATCCTTGAGGTATACATGCAGCTGTAGGCTCAGAATGGCTAGCAATATTCGGCATCTTTGGTGGAATGGTAGTCTCAACAGTTAAATCTTCCTCGAAAATGAAACTGTCAAAGACGGATTCAGAAGTACTCAAGTCTTCCTCCTGAATAGTCTTATCTAACCCTCTTTTCCTGCGTAGGAAGGTTCTTTCAGGCTCTAGATCAGCTTCCACTAATTCGAGCCTTTGGGATCTGCTCATACACAACTATAGAGAGAAAGATAAGAACAGTCTTAAGGAATTAGAAATTCCTTAAGACGAGAAAGAAATAAATAAACAGAAAATTAAATTGCCTCCCCGGCAACGGCGCCAAAATGTTGATTTTGTCGTTATACACCAAAAATAAACCTAAGTCTACTAACTAAGAAGATAAAGGAAGTAGGGTCAATCTCCACAGGGAGGAAACTAATTAACTGAAATCTAATTCTGCCAGTAACAAACTGGGGGCTTTGAAAGTTGATTTTTTAACTAAACTAAATAAGATTAAAGGAAGAGAAAATAAAGGAAGAAATAAATATGAAAATAAATTAGATAAAGAGAAATATGCTAGGATTCGGTCTACTGCAGTATCGGCATCTATGGTCAACTAAGTCAGTCAATCTATCAATGAGAAGGGCAATGGTTTTCTCCTCTCGGTCTCAAACCACCCTAGGGATTTTCCTAATTAACTCTCGTCCTCTTAGGAGTCACCTATCAATTCTAAGCAAGTCTTCCCTTCCAATCTCTCGATCCAGGTCGTGGTTAACTATCTAGCCTAGTCTCCTGCGTATACTCATTCGACTAAACCTCAATTAAATTACTTCGACTGATTCTCATATTCAAGACTAACTAAACTAATCTATCCTAACATGCCTCTACTACAGTTTCCCTCATCCCAACATACAAGAGAATTAGCTACTCATGTTATTAACTATGCTAACAAAGACGATTAAACATAGGACGAAAGACATAATAAAATCGTGATCAACAGGCATAGATAATAACGCAGCAGCAATTAGGAAGAGAAACAGAAATTAAGACTAAAGATTAAGAGTAAAAGAGAAAAGAAGAAGTTTACAATCTTAGCAAATCCGGTGTAAAGAACAAATCCTACGTCGATAAACCCGAATGCAAACCAAAGGTAAAGTTCATAAACTAATGGAAAACTAATCCTAATTACTGTCTGATTAAAACTGAATAATAGTTCCCGAATACTAATGACGTAAATAAGAGTCATATATAGTGTCTAATACGACTCTTAACCTAATTAACCTAATGGACTTAAAGCCCGTAATAGAATCTACTCGATCGAGGGAAATAACCACTCGATCGAGGCTTTTATTCATGGAAATCAGTCGATCGAGCACTTGATCTACTCGATCGACCAACTGGTAAGCGGCTTCTACTCGATCGAGCAAAGGTGGCAGCTCGATCGAGCACTTCTGGCTTCAACTCACCTCGATCGAATGGCAAGCTCCTCGATCGAGGTCTTCTGGCATAGTATGTGGTGTGAGTCATGACTTGGCCTTGATTATGAACGGTTTCACGCTCCCCCATGCAAGAGTTTCTGTCCCGATCTTTCCATTCTTCTAAATGCATGCAAAATGGACTGCTTTGGCTCGGTTTCTGCTACTACACAGCTTGTACCTACAAAATGGTAATGAAAGTACAAAGTAGCCAAATAGGGGCATATGGCGATATAATATCACCTAAATGACATAGAAATGCGTGCATAAATGGACTAGAAAGTCTATATAAAATACACGCATCATGGACCTTCCTCCAAAAACCTAAAATTGAGATTAGTCTTTATAGGGAAAACTGCTATGAATCCCTTCTTCGTCAGTAGGCATATAGGACCTTACTCTCCATATGGGCCCTTCGACGTTGGGTAAGTAGTATGTGTTGACCTATTTTACCTCAACATTATAGTACGAGTAATATCTCGTGATTATGATGGACTAAAGATAGAATTTACAGAAATTTATCGACCAGGAATTCTAAAAGTAGAATTAGCCAAAAAGTTGGCTTATCAATTTACAGAAATTGAGTCTTGGGATCATTTATATAATACTTTAGGGAGGTCAATTGTATAAATGCAAGAGTCTTCGCATTAATCGATTTTGCATTAGACTTAATTAAAACGATGAAAATGCTTATTATGTTTTATCTCCTTTCTCGCAGTGTAGCATTCATTTACATCGATAAAACTGTTATAACAAATGGCTGGACATGCTGATGCCCCTATGCCAAGTGCCACGCTCGCACGTGAATCCTGGCTTAAGATGTTCATGGACAACATGAATCAGTACACGCGACTGAAGAATTACGGGTCCAACTTTGCGGACTGGGAGGCTTCATTACGGAATGCTGCCATAGCTGACGGTAAGCTCAAGTACTTGACTGAGCCACTACCGCCTAACCCAGGCCCCAATGCAGGAGCCAATGAATCACTTGCTTATAGTGATTTCGTAATGGAGGCGGGTGCGATAAAGAACGTACTCATCTTTTCAATGGAACCCAATTTGCAAAGACGATTCATTGCCCAAGGTGCAAACAAGATTTTCACCACGCTCACTAACGAGTTCTCAAAAGCACCGCAGATCGTTATGTATGAGCTTACCACTCGCTTCTTTGAAGCGAAACTCCAGAAGGGCCAACCGGTTAGCCCACACATTCTCAATATGATCGAGAATCTCGAAAAACTGGAGGCACTTGATTGCAAAATCAAAGAGAGCGTGGTCATTGACCGCATGCTTTATTCACTTCATGATGGTTTTGCCCAATTCAGGGCAAATTACTATATGAATGATTTGAAGAGAAATCCTCATCAGCTACACTCACTTCTCATACAAACTGAGAAGGATCTGAAATTGAGTAGGAGCCTGAAGCAGGATGTTCTCATGATTGCAAACAAGGGTAAGGTTAAGGGCAAGGCTTAGGCAGACCTAGCTGTAGGGAAGGCGAAGTTCAAGAAGCCAGGAAAGGGCAAGAGTGGGCCTGGTGAGCCTAGCAGTAGCTCACAAGGCAAGGCAAAGAGCGAAGAAAACATGGAGTGCCACCATTGCCACAAGAGTGGGCATTGGAGGCGGAACTGTCCCGTGTATGCTGAAGACGTAAAAGCAGGCCGCGTCACTCCTGTTGGTATGTCTTCTTTTATTCATATGATTGAGATTAACCATGCAAGTTTCGGAACTTGGGTACTTGATACTGGTTGTGGTTCTCATCTGTGTAATCATTTGCAGGACCTAAGAAACATCACAACTCTCGAAAAGGGTGATGTGGACCTGCGAGTGGGTAATGGAGCAAGAGTAGCTGCCGTTTCAGTGGGAACATGTGTAATCCAACTCCCGAGTGGATTTGAGTTATTTTTAAATAACTGTTACTATGTACCCAGTTTATCTAAAAACATTATTTCTGTTTCCGTACTCGATAAAGACGGTTTTTCATTTGTAATAAAGGATAATAGCTGTATTCTCTCTTTTAACGAAATGATTTATGGTAAAGCAGTTTCCATGAATGAGATTTATGTTTTAGATCAAACCACAGATATATTGCATGTGAGTAATAAAAAGGTAAAGGTTGGTGACAAAGATCAAACCTATCTATGGCATTGCCGTATGGGACACATAAATGAAAAACGCGTGAAGAAACTCATTGACAATGGGACTATCTCCCCATTTGACTATGCATCATTTGGCACGTGTGAATCATGTCTCATACGCAAAATGACTCGAATTTCCTTCAAAGGTGTTGGAATGCGCGCTGCTGACCTATTAGGACTCATACATAATGATGTGTGTGGACCTATGTCAATCAACGCTAGAGATGGCTATAGATATTTTATCACTTTCACGGACGATTTAAGTAGATATGGATATGTCTACTTAATGAAGCACAAAAGTGAGTCCTTTGATAAGTTCAAGGAATACCAGAATAAGGTTGAAAACCAGTTGGGTAGAAAGATTAAAGCACTACGTTCAGATCGTGGTGGCGAATATCTTTCGAATGAGTTTGATCAACACCTTAAAAATTGTGGTGTAGTACTACAGTTAACTCCACCTGGAACACCTCAATTAAATGGTGTGTCCGAACGGAGAAATCGAACATTACTTGATATGGTTCGATCCATGATGAGTCACACGGTAGTGCCTGATTCATTGTGGGCTATGCTCTTTTGTCAGCTGCTCTTATACTTAACCGAAGTCCATCTAAAGCTGTTGACAAGACTCCATTTGAAATGTGGAAGGGAACAGTCCCTAACTTGTCCTTTATTCGGGTTTGGGGCTGCGAGGCTTATGTCAAGTGGAGACACGAGGATAAGCTCGGCCCGCGATCGATCAAGACATACATTATTGGTTATCCAAAAGGAATGTTTGGTCATTACTTTTATTCGCCTACCGAACAACGTGATTTTGTTGCGGCTAGTACGAAGTTTCTAGAGAAAGAATTTCTCGAGAACAAGACGAGTGATAGAACCTTCGATCTGTCGGAGATTCAAGAACCAACAACTGAGAAACCGATGGAGGAAGATGTTCCTTCATCTCCTGCTACGGTTAATATTCCTGAGGAACCTAGAAGGTCGGGTAGAGTCTCCATACCTCCAGACAGATACATTGGTATGGTCGAGGAGAACGATAGAGACGATGTTTTGATCCTAGAGAGTAACGAACCCGCTACCTATAAAGGAGCCATGACCTGTTCCGACTCAAAGCTATGGCTTGAGGTCATGCAATCCGAGATGGACTCTATGTATGAGAATGACGTATGGGATCTGGTTGATTTGCCTAATAAGGTTCGGCCTCTTCAGTGCAAATGGCTTTACAAGATAAAGCATTCCGTAGGGGGACAACCAGACACCTATAAGGCACGACTAGTGGAAAAAGGTTTCACTCAAGTGAAAGGATTGCACTATGATGAAAGTTTTGCACCCGTAGTCATGCTGCGTTCCATTCGGATAATCTTAGCGATTGCCGCTTTTCATGACTATGAAATTTGGCAGATGGACGTGAAAACCGCCTTCTTAAACGGTTATTTGGAGGAGGAGTTGTACATGGTACAACCAGAAGGTTTCATTGACCCTAAAAATCCTAAGAAAGTGTGCAAGCTTAAACGTTCCATTTATGGACTTAAACAAGCTTCTCGGAGTTGGAATCATCGTTTCGACCAAGTCATAAAAGAAAATGGTTTCCCTCGATCGGTTGAGGAACCATGCTTATATGTCAAGTCGAGTGGGAGTAAAATCGTTTTCTTGATATTGTATGTCGATGACATACTCTTGATAGGGAATGATATCCCTCTTTTATCTTCGCTTAAGGTATGGTTAAAGAACCATTTCCAGATGAAAGATCTGGGCGAGGCACAGCGCATATTGGGAATCCGTATCTACAGCGATAGATCACGACGGATGTTATCACTAAGTCAGAAGTCTTATATAGATAAGATTCTTGAAAGGTTCAGCATGACCAACTCCAAGAAGGGGTATCTTCCAATGACGTCTGGGATGCATTTGAGTAAAGCTCAGCCACCCAAGACATCTGAAGAGGTCGAGCGCATGATTCGAATTCCTTATGCATCAGCAATAGAATCGATCATGTATGCCATGATATGCACACGTCCAGACGTGGCATATGCTTTGAGTATGACCAGTCGTTACCAAGGCAATCCAGGTGAAACACACTGGATGGCTGTTAAAAATATCCTTAAGTACCTACGGAGGACTAAGGATTGGGTATTGACTTATGGAGGAGAGACTGAGCTTTGCGCAACCGGTTACGCAGATGCTAGCGTCCAAACGGATCGGGATGACTCGAAATCTCAGTCTGGATTCGTATTTACTCTTAATGGCGCTGCAGTCAGCTGGAAAAGCTCCAAGCAGAGTGTTATAGCAGATTCTACGACTGAGTCCGAGTACTATGCCGCTTCAGAGGCTGCAAAGGAAGCTATATGGATGCGTCAATTCTTACACGGACTTGCCATAGTTCCTAGTTCGAATGACCCGATCACCATCTATTGTGATAATAGAGGGGCCATCTTCCAGGCTAAGGAGCCTAAGTCTAGCAACAAATCTAGACATGTACTTCGGAAGGCTCACATGATCAGAGATTACGTGGAGCAAAAGGAGATAGTGATAGACAAGATTGCTACGGATGATAACATAGCAGATCCTCTCACTAAACCGTTAAGACATGATAAGCATATAGGGCATGTTACTTCCATGGGAATTAAACGTGTTCCTGAGTTGTATTAGCTGTTTGTATGAATTAGCCACATCTTTTCATATACTAATAATAACTTCATCGTATTGTTTTCATATTTTGTTTTTCATGTGGATTGTATGGACAACATTGAACACCACAAAGTGAACTGACTAACATTATATGTGTTTTGGTCCGTAATCGCCTACATGAGCTGATAACTCTGGCTATTATATTGTTGAGTCGATTGATGGTAGGATTCAACGAGCCATAAGTCAAACTGTGGACTGATCGATCACAAATACGAGTTATAAGGATACCTCGTAGGACATTGTAATTCGTGACGACGTTATGGAGTCCTAAATGCTTAACAACATTCGGTGCCAGGTCGTGGATTGGACGTCCATAGTGTTCCTAGAGTCGATTCTTTTGACTATCGACTGTCTCTTGAGATTAAGGCAGTTTTTGGGTGACTTTGCTTTCTTTCTCACGGTCGACCGTAACAGGAGGCCAAGCAGATTTTTTCTGGGTCATTTCATACTGTGCTTACATCTGCAGGATTCGAGTTGAGGAAAATATCCAACCCTTTATCAGGTTTTGTTATTTCTCAGGGCCACTCGAGGAGTAGTAACTGAAATGCATGGCCATGCTCGAATAATGATTCGTTTATCAGTTGAGTTACTCTCTAGTCGGGAAAAACACTCTTGATAATGATCACTTGTAAAATACGACCTTTGTGAATGCGGACTTTGCAAATTGTTTTACATTGAGTGGGAGAAATTTAAGGATATGAGAATCGGTTATCGCACATATACTTGTATGGACAAGTGAGAGATTGTTGGAGCTAGTGTCCTCCACAGTTAGTGTGATAACAACTAAGGTTCACAGGGTATACTTTGTATTATAATCAGTTGATTAACGTTTATCAATAACGGTTGGCTTGCTAGATAAGTTTGACGTTATTGTCATACAGATGGCGGTGATCAACTGATCCCTAAAAGTCACACCTAAAGGATGTGTTTGAGAGATGTGGTTATTTGAGAAAATAATCATATTGATGCCTTATTAAATGACAAAAAGGTTAGTCGATTTATTTGACTAAAAGGTTAGTCAAATGTGATGATGATACGATTATTTAATAACGATTAAATAATGTTAGCTGGTGATTGAATATAAAATGTTATATTTAATCAATGTATATAATGTTGGTCTAAACTAAATGTAAACTGTTATATTTAAGTTGGCAGATATGTATTACACGATATTATTATAGTATATTGGTCCGGCATTACTCGGTATATCTGACGGTCCATTACTAGTAATAATTAGAATACATATTATATTATGTACATATTAAATTATATGCTAACTACCTAATATAGGTTGAGATAAATAAGGAAACTAGGGTTTTGATTTTTAAAGTTTTCCTCTAGCAATCTCACGACACTAAGGAGATTAAAAGGAAAAAAAAACCCTAATGACTCAAAATTCTCACGGCACACACAAGTGAAGAAGGGAAAAGAAAATTCTGATTTTGAACTCTCTCATTCATCTTCATATTCATCATCAATATACACACAAATTAGAAGTAATTTTGGGTATTCGTTCTAGCACGACGAAGGCATTTCTTGAACCATCTTGGGTGTTACGATTAGGAGAATACCTACTTTGGTATTTGTTCTTAGGCCTTTTCTAGGACCGAAGGTTATTTCCTAATCTCATGTTTATTTTATGCAATTTCATTTATGACTAGAAATTCATATAGTTATAATGTCATTATAATCCGAAAATTTAAAGGGGAGTATACCGATATACCCCACACACAGGCCTCCATTCCCAGTGTATCTCCTCTAACCCTACAAAATAGCCTGCCACCCCTTCATATAATGATTCTTCCCCTTCAGTTGTTCCCCTTAGACAATCTTCTAGAGTTTCTTCGAACTCTTCACATTTTAATGATTTTTAATGCCCTCTCATAAAACATGCCTCTGATCATTCCAATTTTACTTGTGCACATACCTTGACTTATCTTTGTGTCTCACCCCTTTCCTTGTCTACCTCTTTATGTTGTAATATCAGCAGCAGCTCTGTTCCAAGCACATACACACTACCCATTGTACATCATCCAAGCTCTTATGAACATGCTATCAGACTTCCTGAGTGGCAACATGTTGTTGCAGCAGAATTTTATGCCTTAAAAGCTAACAATACTTGGTCTCTTCAACCCATTCCATATAGCAAAAAGCCTATCAGTTGGAGATGGATTTTTAAGGTCAAGCATAAGTCTGATGGTGCTATTGAAAGATACAAAGTTAGGTTAGTTGTCAAGGGCTACACTAAGAAGGGATAAACTTCATAGAGACTTTCTCTCCCGTAGTCAAAATGACTACCATTAGAGCCCTTGTTACAGTTTCTCTAAAAAGACAGTGGGATTTATCATAATTTGAAGTTAATTATGCATTATTGCATGGGGAGTTTGAGGAAGAAGTCTACATGAAACCTCCTTCTTGTCTTGTCATTTCTGATTCTTCCTTAGTTTATAAGCTCTAAAAGTCTCTACATGTGTTAAGCAAGCGTCACGTCAGTGGTATGCCAAGCTTAGTACAACATTACAGTCCAAAGGTTGCATTCAATCTCTCAATGATTATTCTCTGTTTTCAAAATCTATAGGCTTTTGTTTACATAGCCATCTATGTTGATGATATTCTGATCAGTAGTGATCACAAAGCATAAATTCAATCTCTCAAAAGTTTCTTGGATGATACCTTCAATATTAAAGGCCTAGGGTCCCTGCATTATTTTTCGGGGCTCGAATTCATACATGTGCCTGATGGCATGGCTGTTACTCAACAAAAGTATTTGAGGGATTTGCTAACTGATTTTGATTGTCTTCAAACAATACCAGTTACCACACTTATGAATTCATTTGTCAAGCTACATTCTGACTCTGGAAGTCCTCTTCCTGATCCTACTCCTTACAGAAGATTAATCGGGAAACTTAACTTCCCCACAAGTACTAGACCAGATAGATATATGCTTCACAATGCAACATCTGAGCCACTGATTTTCATTGGAATGCAGGTCTTCATCTTTTGAGATATTTGCCAGGCTCTCCTTCACAAGGCATACTCTTTCACACCTCCACAGACTTTACTATTCGAGCATTCTGTGATGCAGATTGGGCAGCTTTCTCTAACTCTAGAAGATCTATGAGTAGGTCTATTATTCTCGTAGGAGGTGGTCTAATCTCTTGGAAATCAAAGAAACAACAAACTATTTCACTATCTTCAGCAGAAGCTGAGTACATGTCACCGAGGAGGGTTCCTGCTGAAATTGCTTGGCTTACACGATTACTTTCAGATCTAGATGTACCATACATCATCTTTGTCCCTGTCAAGTGTGACAGTCAAGCAACAATTCATATACCGAAAAACCCTGTCTTCCACGAGCGTACCAAATACATTGATCTCGACTATCATTTTGTCAGGGAATGTCTACTCAAAGGCCTGGTTTCTCTATCCTGTATACCAACTGCTGTACAACCTGTTGATTTACTAACCAAGTCACTCCATGGACCTCAACACCACAGTCTAATTAGCAAGTTGGGGATGTTTAAACCACCCTCCAACTTAAGGAGGGATGTTGGAGTAGCTGATCCAGGCTAACAAACTCAGAAAAGTTTGTTAGAGTTTGTTAGTGTCAGTTAGTTTGTTAGAGTTCTCTTTGCATTATAAATAAGAAGTCAACTCTCTAATTTATCATTCAATTCATTCAATACAACAACCTTTTATTTACACTATTTTCTCTTTCCTCTTTACTCTGTTTCTCTCTCTAAAAGCTTTTTAATTCATCAATGGCTTCAATTCAATTTTGCGTGTATGTATGAACTCTTTCACAACCAAGTACAAAGTCATGGATGGAGCGTCTGGTGAAAGCTCGATAAAAGACATCGAGTCAAATTTCTATTAGAAAAGTCCAAATTACATAAGTTTCCAATAAAATAAGGCGCATGATCCCAATTAAAGTTTCCATTGCACGGGCCCGCATCCCTGACAGAGTACATAGGAAGGGAGTCCGCAATCACTACAAGAATCAGCTCTTGCACCGACCGCACATTCCGACCGCTTTTTAAAGCGGTCGGTAACTTTTATTAGCGACTGACATCGGTCGGTAATTTAATTTCGGTCGCTAAAATTACCGACCGATTTACAATCGGACGGTGTCGAGAATTATTCGGTCGGTAAGCCTACAAAATACCGACCGATTGGCCTTTTTACCGACCGACTGACCAATCGGTCGGTACTGGGTCAGATATCTAAAAACAAATCCGACTATCCCTCATTCTATTATCACTCACTCTCATTCTAACCCCTTCCCCAAACCCGACGACCCCATACCCAACGACCGCCCGCCTTCCTCCACCTGCCGCCGCTCACCTGCCGTCGCTTGCCGACCACCACCGACGCCGCCATCCCCTCCTTTCTCAACAACCACCTTCTCTCTTCTAATAATTTGATAAAGGTATGATTTTCTCTTAATTCTTGTGTTTATAGTTGTTTTAATTGTATTTATGTTTGTTTTTACCCTTAATTTTATGTTAGAATTTGATTATTTGTTGTTATTAGAATGAAATTTAGAGTTGTATAAGTTAGGGTTAAGGTTAAGTTAAATTGGGGGGTTTTTTTAATTTGATTAGATTGAAGTTGGGTATATGATGTATTTGTATGTTTGGGTAGTAAATTTGCAATTATATTTTGGTATTGATTAATTTGATGCTAGTATGTTCAAGATTTTAGTAAATTAAAGTATGAGTTATAATCAATTATTGTGTTTTGTGTTGTTTTATTAGTGTTTAAGATAGTTTTTTACACATAATTTTATGTTAGGATTGATTAGTTGTTGGGTATTGAATGTAATTTTAGAATTGTTTAGGTTAGGGATAAGGGTAGTAAATTTGCAATTATAATTTTGTATGATTGAAATTTGATTATGTTAGAATATATAATTGTTAGTAGTAGAAATATGTGGTTAGTAGTAGATAGTATTCATGTTGTTAGTAGTAGATATATGTTGGACTTTGGTTGTGAAATTGAATGTTGGTTAAATTTGGTAGTTAGAAATTTTATGTTGGTAGTATAATTTGATTAGTTGGTTAAAATTGGTAATACGAATTAGTATTTAGATTGCCTATTTAGTAAGAATGTAGATTGTCTCAATTAGTTGTTGGATTGCCTAATTATGTTATATTTATGTATTTATATAGATTTATAATGAAGAGGGTTGAACGAGAATGGATGTATGAAAGGGTTGATGCTAGGAAGATGGTTAAGTATGAGTTTGTATGTGGGGTGAATAGTTTTCTTGAATATGTTAAAAGTCGAGATGAATTTAGGAATTCACAACTAATTAGATGTCCATGTGTAAAGTGCAAAAATTTGAAATACTTGAGTGAATTCGTGGTACAAGAACACCTTATTAGTAAAGGTTTTACGGGAAATTATTATGATTGGGTGTGTCATGGTGAGCCTTACTCCTTGAAAATACCAAACAATGTACCAAACACTACTCAATCTCCCATAAGAGGACCATATCGAGAGATGGTAATAGATGCCTTAGGTGACCGTGCATTAGAACATATGGAGGAACCCCCTATCGGTGAAGAGGAAACTCCACACCCTCAGTTGAAGAGTTTTTTTGATATGTTAGATGCGGCGGAGAGACCTTTATATGAGGGGAGCGATGTGTCGGTGTTACAAGCAGCTGCAAGGGTTGTTAACATAAAATGTGAGCACAACTTACACTAGTACAAAAATGACATTAGGCAAGTGGAAAAGGCTACGGTTGTAACAAATAACTGTAGCCAATTATAAAAGGCTACGGTTATTAAGAAAGAACCGTAGCCAATTATATGAAAGCCAATAAAAGGCAACGGCCATTAGAAAGAACCGTAGTCTTAAATAACAAGAAATTAAATATAAAAAATACGGATGAGAAGTCTTATACATTCTCAACTCACTAGTATAAAAAAATACATTACGTCTCCATATGAGACTTTCATTTTGAGTCTCTTGTACTTCATCTCATTGCTATGCGATCAACCTCTGCATCAGTCTCCTTTACTTGGCTTCTCAACCACTCGACGCTCAACAGTCAAACTGCGCAGCCATCTCAGGTTCGCTTCACATGTGATTTTTTTTCTCGATTTTGATTCATATTGGTATTTAATATTTTGGGTTTTCCTATCATCTAATTGTTCAATGGACATGTTGATTGTACGGTTAGTGATCTCATTTAAGATAATTTTGGTATTTGAGGATGGGTATTATTCATGATCATCGATTCGAGTTAGGGTTCATATGGTATTGGGGCTTTTTTTGCCTAACTTCTTAATTACGCATCAAGCAAAGGCTGAAGTAATTAACGTGAGTCCTAGAAACTTTAGATATTTTATTTCACAATAAAGTATGTTTTCTTAATCATTTTTCTATCTTTCGTTGTTGTAATATCGTCGACGATATTAAATTTGATTCTTAATTTTTTCAGTCAAAATTTGGGGGTTTCTTTGTATTTGATATTTTACATACAAATTGCATTCTATTTCAATTTTTTAAGTTGGGTATCATAATTGGAGTAGTAAAACATCAAACATTAACCATAAAACATCAAAATAATAACAAAAGGTATGAATTGAGCTCTTTAAACGAGGTAGTTAATTCTAGGGAGTACTAATTCCATGAGTTTTTCTTTTCTTGTTCTTTGAAATGTCTGATTCATTATCTTTCTGATCATTCTTATGATGCCTTGATGATAAATTTTCGAATTCGTTGTTAGTTTTGTAAGTTTAGGAATAGTTTAGGAACATAATTATTTTTCTTAGGAATTGACAATGCTTTGCTCTTTTGTAAATAATTTATGTTATTGTCTTCGTTACAGCATAAAAACAACGCTAGTGTAACGATGTCTTCCGCTACGTGCCTAGCTTTCATTTTATCTGATTAAAGATGATGAATATTTGTGTATGTGTTCAGTTGGTTTCATCTATACTCTATAGGACTGAACTAAGGAGATTGTTGTACATCAAGATAAATGGGAAGGAAACTTAATATGAAGACCAAGTTGCACAAATATTGAAGAACGATCAGTATGTATTGTGGTTGGGTTCCAGTCTGTGGGCTAGGGTGTAACAAACGAAGAAGTGAAAAACTTCCTCTCGTCTAAGACAAAAAAGACGGTCATGAGTTTTTCTATCCATTTGTTTATCAGATTATAAAAGCATGATTATTTCTTCTTTTGACATGACAATTCGCTTATGTGTGAATGTTATATAGCATCGGTCTTTTTATTGTGTGTATTTCTCATGTGTTGGTGCATTCTACTTCTAGGAAGTGGCTATTTAGAAAGTGCCAGCGTGAATATCCTTCCAACCGCCAAGCAAGACACACGAAAATTTAGACCTCTAGAACAGGTTTGACTTATATCTTGTAGTGTCTAGATTTGAGAATCATTTTATTATTTGTTTTTATCTATCTTATATTATGAATGTTTGGCTCCCGAACAATAGAAAATGATAAAACTGACTCATTAGGTGCAGCGCTTGCAGTAGTTCGATACTGCAGTTCTCAGCGCAATTTATCAGTTGTCATTGGGAAACAGCCTCTTAGTATCTTCTAACACTCAGATAAGCTAGGTACATTCATCCCTCTTGCTTTGTCTTAGGCCGAATCATGTGTTTTAGATGATGGTTTTTCAGTGTAAATTTAAAATAAAGACCCCTAGAAGTCATTGTATAAGACGTTAATTTTCACACCTCTTGCCTCAGGTTGCTGAAACACTGATTAAAAAGGTTTTCGCTCCTCCTACACAGAAACAAAGCTTATTCAAGTAAAAGAGGTTTGAATCTCTGTCTTTTTGTTATGTTTGTATCACTTCTTATGTGGTTTATCTGACATTATAGAGGTATGTTTCCCAAAACCCTCCTCTTCAGTTTGGTACTAGTGTAGCGGTTTGCTAAATAAATGGCTAAACGTAATGTGAAAATAGCAAGCATGTGGGCGGATTTTTAAGGCTAGTATTTACTCAAAATTATATATGAGACAAGCGACGAAGCCATTAACTCTATAGTTAAATGAGGGATATGTACGTATTTTTGTGTTGGTTTACGATTGTTCAACTTAACTGTGTTAGGTGACTATTTTGCTTTATGAGTTGTCTTGTTTTTTGGTAGGTTATGGTAGGTGCTGCAAAATATCATTCTCGTTTGACAAACAACAACCTGGCTCTGACATTACTACGATAATAGGCTGCCATACGTGTCTATTATAAAGCCGGCCTCCGTCTTTCTCCTAGGATTGAAGCTACAAGAGAAGCAAAAACATTGACTCATCAACTCTGTGAATCATTGGATGTGATTATTAAAGCTGTGTGTATTGGTGTTGACTTGTGATGACAATTATATGTTAAACAATGGTTTTGGAATGGTTTTGTAATTAATTATTAATTATTAATAATTAGTTCAATAAAAAGCTTTAATTCACTAAAATTGAATTATTTAAATTATATATTTTTTTTTTGAAATTTTAATTGAGAAAAGGCTACGGTTGTTAAAAGAGAACCGTAGCCTTTTATAGACTTATGGCTACGGTTTAATCTTAATAACCGTAGCCAAAAGTCACTTTAGGCTACGGTTCCCAAATATAACCGTAGCCAAATGTCACTTTTGGCTACGGCTCCTAGCCGTAGCCGTAAGTTGTTGATCTAAGGCAACGCCTCGATTTACTACGGGTGAGGAACCGTAGCCAAAAGTCTATTTTAACCGTAGCCAAAAGCATTTTTTGTACTAGTGTTATCGCACAAATGTGTAGATAAGATTGCTTCCTTGATTGAGGATGTTATACCTCGGGGAAATGTGATGACCCGCACCTATTATAACACCAAAAAATTGTTCAAAGCTCTTCAACTACCCTATCAAAAAATTCATTGTTGTAAGGACGGGTGTATGCTCTTTTGGAAAGAAGATGTGTCGCTTGATAAATGTAAGAAATGTGGCAAAGATAGGTACAAGCCAACACCATCAAGTGGGAGGAAAATACCTGAAAAAGTCCTATTCTACCTTCCTATAGGTCCAAGATTACAACGGCTTTATGCTACTAGAAATATTGCGGAGGCTATGAGATGGCATGAAGAAAACCCTCGTGTATAAGGGACATTTGCCCACCCAAGCGATAGTGAGGCTTGGAAGCATTTGGACAAAATGTTCCCGGAATTTGCTAGTGAGCCTCGAAATGTTAGACTTGGGTTGTGCACAGATGGTTTTACACCGTACGGCCAATTTGGGAAAAAGTATTCATGTTGGCCTGTAATTCTCACTCCTTACAATCTACCACCATGGTTGTGCATGAAAAAACCATTCATGTTCCTTTCATTGATTGTTCCGGGGCCGGATAATCCTAAAAGTCACATAGATGTCTTCTTACAACCTCTTATCGAAGAGTTGAAAGAGTTGTGGGAGGTTGGTGTACCCGCTTTCGATGTGTCCAAGAAACAAAATTTTCAACTCAAAGCCGCTCTTTTATGGACAATCAATGACTTTCCAGCTTACGGCATGCTTTCCGGTTGGGCCACGGCCGGCTTCCTTGCATGTCCTTATTGTATGGAAGAATCAAAGGCATTTTATCTTCCTAAGGGTCATAAGGTGTCTTGGTTTGATTGTCACCGACAATTCTTATCGCCTAACCACGGATTTCGGTATAACAAAACCTCATTTCTCAAGAATATATTACAAAAAAATGACACCCCTCCTCTATTCCTTGACGGTTTTGAAATTTGGGAGAAGATTCGTGATTATCCTACAAGTATTGAGCTCACAAAGAGTGAATTGAACAAGTTTAAAGCCAATAAATTAGGTTGGTCTAGGAGAAGTATATTCTGGGATTTGCCTTATTGGAAACATTTGTTAATACGACACAATTTGGATGTTATGCATATTGAAAATAACTTCTTTGAGCAATTGATTCATACGGTCATGAATAATAAGAATAAAACTTGCGACATTGAAAAATCAAGGGAAGACGTTAAACTATTATGCAAAAGACCACACTTACACATTAAGGAAAATGGAGTTAAGCCAAAAGCCCCATTTGCACTTGATAAGGCTAAAAAAAAAGTGTTATGTGAGTGGATTTGTAACTTGAGGTTTACAGATGGGTATACATCCGACTTGAGTAGGTGTGTTGATCGACATGATCATATTCTTCATGGGTTGAAGAGTCATGATTGTCACGTTTTCATGGAAAGATTACTACCTGTGGCTTTGAAACACTTATTGCCGAAAGATGTGTGGAGTGCAATAACTGAAATAAGTCTATTCTTTCGTGATTTGTGTGCCCCGACCCTCAAACTTGAAAACATTGAAAATCTAGAGATCAACATTGCCGAAATACTTTGCAAGTTGGAGAAAGTATTTCCGCCATCATTTTTCAACTCAATGGAACACTTACCTATACATTTGCCTTATGAAGCAAGGGTTGGAGGGCCAGTACAATATAGGTAGATGTATCCTTTTGAGAGGTAAATTACATACGTACTTATTCAAATGTAATAAAAAATTAAATAAATTTTTTTGAATATTCAACTAACATTATTATCCAATGTAGGTTTTTAAATCACTTGAAACAAAAAGTTGGTAATAAAGCAAGAGTCGAAGGGTCTATCTGCAACGCTTTCTTAGTGGAAGAAATATCAAATTTTTGTTCCCAATATTTTGAAGAGCATATCGACACAAAGAGTAAAGATTTAGATTTTGGAACAAAAGATGAAACGGAGTCTTCCTTACCTGAGCTATTCCAAAAACATGGAGCTCAACCATTGACAAAAGGAAAAATAAGATATTTGGATGGAGATGAATATGAACGTGCTCATCTTTATGCCTTATCGAATTGTGAACGATTAGAAAAATATGAGAGGTATGTGAGTTTTTTACACTTTGGCAATAAAATAATTAAAGTGGTAGATTATTCATATTATAATTTGAATTTTTAAATGATAGGTTATTCGAAGCTTTCATCCGTGAGCAACATCCAAATATTGATATAGATGAGGTTTGGACTTCATACGAAAAACTATACCCAAATCGGTTTAAAGAACATGTAAGTTTCATTTACAAACATTAAACAAATATATATACAACCTAACCTTAAGTCAATATATATGGGTACTTAATAAGACTAATTTTAAACTAGGTACTTCAAGAAGATATCAAGGAGGATTTGTTGGTGGCCATGTCAAGGGGTCCTTGTAAAGAAGTACAATCTTGGCAGAAATATTCGATAAATGGCTTTAATTTTCACACAATGAAATATGGGAAAAATAAAGCAAGTATGAATTATGGTGTTTATGTTAACGGTGTTGGTGAAGATGACTATTATGGTACCCTAGAAGAGATTATTGAGTTGAGGTATTGTGGTGACAAAATGGCGTATAATGCAATCTTGTTTAAATGTTGTTGGATGGATAATTCTTCAATCGGCACAATTGTACATGACACGTATAAACTTGTTGAAGTAAATCATAAGAGAAAGTATTTAAAATACGACCCTTTTGTGCTTGCACATCAAGTTAATCAAGTTTATTACACTTTTTATCCAAGCACAAAGAAAGATAGAGATAATTGGTGGGCGGTGTTTAAAAGTAAAGCGAGATCACAATTTGATGCACCGGTTGACACAACCGTCTTTCAAGAAGAAATGACGACACCTCTTAATTTATCTTCCATTGTGGAAGATGAAGTCTTACAAGGTTTGATTGAAGGAGATGATGAGGAAGAAGATGAGGTGGTGGAGGTTCGTAGATTTGGAAGAGGAAATGAAGACTTATATGAAGTTGATTTTATAAATGATGATGAAGATGATGATGATGATGAAGATGAAGATGAGAAGGAGGAGAAGAAGGAGGAGGAGGAGGAGGAGGAAGATGAAGATGAAGATGACGATGAAGATGAAGATGACGATGAGTAAAAGACTAGTTGTGTAATATTAAGTATATGTTATGTAATAAGTACAATATAATTAGTAATGTTTTATGTGTCATCAATTATCAAACTCCTTTGTTTATTTGACAACAATGTTTAATTGCTAACATTAACTTGTGTATATTTAGTTTTGTTTAAGATGTCAGGAGATCATGGATGGGGACGGGGACGAGGACGAGGACGAGAACGAGGACGAGCACGAGAACAAGGTATAGTATTTAGGGACCCGGTGATAGAAGAGGGGGAGACGAGCGACGAAGAGAACAACAATGAGCAGGGGCAGACATCAAACGAAAGTACAACCCCTGCGACATCAAAAGAGTTACCTATTGGTATAGAGCCGGGATTATTATGGTACAATTTCTTATTTATAATCTCTGTTCTAATAAATTACACGTATAAACATGTTACATATCATTTTCTAATATAAAGATTGATATAGGTTTGACGATAGCCAAGTGGTCCGAAGAGTTAGCCGGTCTTTCAAAAACAACTACGATGTCCCTTACTTGAGCTGGAAAGAGGCTCCAAAAAGTAAAAGGGATGCGTGGTTT
>JAIUZE010004889.1:0-92190 GCA_022085475.1 Heliosperma pusillum
GTGGCAATTCCAGCTTCTTTGCCCCCAATTTTAATTGATGAAGTTCCACATAATGATAATGTTGACCCAGTCAATATTGTGGAACCTAACGTTGATGACTCTCCACTCCCGAATGATAACATTGCCACTGAAGTTGTTGATACAGCTCCTGAAATAGTATTAAGAAGGTCCACAAGACCTAGAAAGCCAACTACTTCAGATGACTATGTATATCTACAACAATGTGAATTTGACATTAATATTGATAATGATCCGCTTACGTTTTCACAAGCTATGAATTGTAATGATTCCGATAAATGGATTAATGCCATGAAAGATGAGATGAAGTCTATGGCTAAGAATGAGGTATGGGTGTTGGTCAATTTACCAGTAGGTCATAAGGTTGTCGGCTGCAAGTGGGTCTTTAAGACCAAGCGCGACTCCTTGGGTAATATTAAACGACATAAAGCCAGACTGGTAGCTAAAGGCTTTAATCAGAAAGTAGGCATTGATTATAATAAAACCTTCTCTCTAGTTTCTAATAAGGGTTCATTACGGATCATTTTAGCTTTTGTAGCTCATTTTGATTTAGAGCTACATCAAATGGATGTGAAAACGACATTCTTGAATGGGAGTTTGGAAGAAGAAGTCTACATGGCTCAGCCTGAATGCTTCATTATTAATGGCAAAGAGGACAAAGTCTGTATATTAAAGAAGTCCATTTATGGACTTAAGCAAGTTTCTCGACAATGGTATATTAAGTTCCATAATACCATTACCTCCTTTGGGTTTCAAGAAAACACTGTTGATCAGTGTATATACCTAAAGATCAGTGGGAGTAAGTTTGCATTTTGGTCTTATATGTCGATGACATACTTATTGCAAGCAGTGATTTGGGACCATTACGTCAAACTAAAGATTTCCTATCAAGCAACTTTGAGATGAAAGATATGGGAGAGGCGTTCTATGTGATCGGGGTGGAAATATCTCGAGACAGATCACAAAGGACATTAGGGTTGTCTCAGAAAGCCTATATCAGTAAAGTTTTAGAAAGATTTAACATGGTAAATGATGTTCCTATTCAGAAAATGGATAAGTTCAGCTTAAGTATGTGTCCTAAGACTGAGCTAGAACGAAATACCATGAAAAACTTTCCTTATGCATCTCTGGTTGGAAGCTTAATGTATGCGCAGGTCTGTACAAGACCTGACATAAGTTTTGCATTAGGTATGTTTGGTCGATATCAGTCCAATCCTTAAATGGGTTATTGGATATGCTGACTCAGATTTTGGTGGATGCGTAAACTCAAGGAAAATCACTTTTGGTTATGTGTTTGTTTTAGCTGCGGGAGCAATCTCCTGGAAAAGTGCTAAACAAACAATTATTGCCTTATCCACTATGGAAGTTGAATTTGTAGCGTGCTTTGAGGCTACTATTCAAGCTTTATGGTTGCGGAATTTTCTCTCAGGGCTTAGCATTATGCATTCTGTTGCAAGGTCGTTGAGAATTTATTGTGATAATACCGCAGCTGTCTTCTTTTCGAATAATGACAAGTATTCTAAAGTAATAAAGCACATGGAAGTGAAATACTTGTCAGTTAAGGAGGAAGTTCGGAAAAACACTGTGTCAATTAAGCACATTATGACTAGTGCTAATATAGCAGATCCTTTAACTAAGGGATTACCTCCAAAGACATTTTTGAAGCATGCTATTGATATGGGTCTGGAGAATAATCATTAAGGCTTTTCGTTTATGTTTGGATCATGCTAGTGCTTTGTAATAATGACACTTATGTTTTGATTAATCGACTTATGTTTTATTATGATAATGATTTCCGAACACTTTTCTGTATCGTATTATTGTTATTGTATACATTATTGTTGCACGATTAACAGAATTAGTCCTTTTCCTCAAGGACATTATTTGGGGATTATGTTTGCTCCTTGTACAGACTTATTATTCTAAGTGATTGGTCCGTAGTACATGGAAGGACCACTTCTCATTTATAGTAGTGTCTCCGCCATGACTCAAGCAGTTGTTCAAGGATAATAAGGGTAATTAAGATAAACCCATTATGTGTTCATTTAACCGTCTACGCGCCTTATGTTATAATTAAACGTGACATTATGTTTTAATCAGTAGTATGGTCCAAGTGGGAGAATGTAAGAATTATTATTTAATTCTCTATTATATGGACCTAATTACTGATATTAGTCGCCTTAATTAAATAATGGTTAAATATATTGTTTCGGGTTTTTAATAGGAGTCCTAGTTTAAGTGGATTACGGTTAATGTTTACAGGCCATTAACATACAGGCCCACTTATTCTATTAAGCCCCTCCTGCCACCTCTCTATATAAGCACACCTGTTTGACCTTTAACCTAATTCATTCATATTAAGAAACACACATAAAGAAAGTGAATTAGAGAATAAGGAAGGCAGGAGAAGGCAAAGCAATAAGGGTTTATTCTTTATCTTTCTCAAGTGATTATTATCAGATCTAATGACTACATCACGTAAGTACCTTTCAGTAATTATTGCTTTAATCAAGATCCTATAATTTATGTTTACAATCAGATTAGCAAAGGAAGTATAGTTTATAATCCTGACACCGACAAAAACTGGGAAAATCGTCGATTATGTTCAATTGTTAGAGGCAAAGATGGTTTTGCAGCCGTGCATTACTCCATCTTTGTTGATGCTGTTCAAGCAAAGCTTCGTCTTACCGTAATGTCGTCCAAATTCGAGAAACTTTCTAATTGCCCTGTTTACGGGAAGATCAGTGCAAGTTACGGGAATTTTAAATACTCTACGCCTTATGAGAAAAAATTCTATCAAAATACGCTACTTGAGAAAGACGAGGATGAGGCAGTGAAGGTACCTGGCGGTAACATACCGTTGTCTAAATCCGTGGTTGTTGTACCGTTGAATGGTTCGCTTGTTGTTGTGGCGGAGATCAATGTGTTTATAGACGACGAATGCGAGACACTTAAGTATGCATTTGAAGCAACTGTCGACACTGAAAATTATGGATTGTCTGAACTTTTAGCAAATAATATTCACTGTGAGAATTTCAGATTATCAATGCATGTGGTATGGAGTAGATGAAATTATGGAGTAGATAAAAATTCACTGTTGGTTTTTTTTTTTTTCGACGGTCGGAAAAATGTTAATAGTTTTTGTTTGTCATAAATAAATTACTATAGATCACTTTCGGGTTATTTTAGCTTGTTATTAAGACCCATAATCGGTTTTTCATAACTATGGTCGGTTTTATTTCATTTCTCATTTAGTTTGTCGAGCACATGAAAGTGTAGCTCGATTTTTCATAGATGATTTTATTTTGCACAACTTGTCAGTATGTCACCATAAGTTATAAATTCTTACTTGTGACAACCACAAGTTATATGATGATACTCGCAATGGATCTAAATAATGTTAAAAATAAAATAAAAGGGTTATTAGTTAATAACTAGTTCTACTTTCTTCTACATACCTTCTGTGATCCATCCTTTGTGAAAAAATTTAGGAGTTGCATTCCCTCGTTTAGTGCCTAGTTAATTCCGTTGCACCTTCGGGGTTTATCCCCTCTTACATACCGAAAAAAAAAAGATTTGGACGTAAAAAACTTGAGGTAATTAAGCTATTGTGTACTCTACTATCTCTTTCATTATTTATTTTTTTTATAAAAATATTATTCCCTACTAATTAACATTGTGATTTGTCCTAATGAAACGAGCGAACCAAATGAATCAATTGTGTGGTTTATTTTACGTATCATTTCGAGTTCCCAATTAAGCAGAGCTATACATAATAGCAAGGGTATCGAATCTTAAAAAATAGTTAAAGTTACTATTTTCGCTATCCGAAAATCTCTAAACTTGTGGTCTGATCTTAGGAAAGATACTAAACTGCATTAAGAAATTTTGCTACCCCAAAGTTACGTTCCTGGCTACGCCCCTGCTTTAAGGCCGACTCTATAAAAGTCTAATTAATGGTCGTTGGTTTGTATTTGCTGCTACTTAATTAATTACTTATAAGTAGTATATTCTGCGCATGAATTACTTTAAATTAACCTGTAAACAATAAGTCTTATTTGTGACAGGTCGACCCGTCGCAAGCTTGTCAAACAAGAGTTTATAATCGATAATGTATGACTCAATTGAACAATTTAAAAATAAAGTAACTTATACATAAAATAATTCGCATTGCTTAAAAAATGGGTTTGGATTTGGGGGAGTCTAATCATACTAATATATTTTAATTTGTTGATGGTATGACATACCTAAACAATGGGTTTGGATTTGGTGGAGTTTCTTTCTTTTTTTAAAAAGAGTTTACCACTTATAGATAAAAGAATTGATATGTGAGTATATTTAAGGAAACTCAACCGCATAAATAGGGTGGAGCTAGGGAAAGGTCAGCTCGCCCCCGCTAAACTATGAAAATTTCAATGTTTTTAGTTTAAATTTTTGAACTTTTCTCGAGTTTTCCTTGTACTACTTTTCGCTTATCCACGTTCTTCACATAGCTCAATTTCTGACTCTGTAAATACGCGTAAAGCTAAAGGAGAGAGGATATGCAACCGCCGATAAAAAAAAATATTATTATTTTAAATATTCTTGATTTATCTTTGACTCATCGAGTCGAACAGGTAAGGTCTAGTTCGACCTTAAAATAACAAGTTATTTTGAATTCTCGCCATTTCAGGTCTCATGTCAAGATTTACGGGAATTACGGATCCTTAACCCTAAAAACCTGGGTCGGGTTTACACGTCAGGTCATGTTTTGACAGGTTTAGAAACCGGTATAAATTCTCAAGTAGGCTACTAATAAATAATAACTATAGCAAAATGGTGGCTATTTCCACTACGTAAAAAATCATGCCAAGAAGCATGCCGCATTCCTACTACAATACTAGTGAGATACTAAGGATGTTACACGTACATGAAATCTTATACATTTATTCACAAATTCTCTTTTGTGACGGTTACTATCCTAAGATTAATTGTTTTTTATAATATCTAAATTCAGTGATCTCACTATAAATAATAGGTATTCCTTGATTGTCTAATTCAAGCAATTAAGAACAAGTATAACAAGAAATTATCAACTCAAATAAAATTCAGGAAATAATATGAAGATTGAGAATAATCATACTGCTGCTGGTACTGACCAAGATAGTTATGCTCGTAACTCAATTATTCAGGTACATGTATTTTTAATGGTCACTTGGTGGCATCGAGTTCAGTTTCATCCCGGTCGCATTAAGTATATATATACATATATACTTCGTATCATATATGGTAATACTGAGTAAAATATAACTAGTTTGTTTAGGGGATGCATAACGCTACTCACTCTGAAATTACTGATGTTACTCATATTTGTGAAACGGTAAATTTCAAAACTAAAACGCAAAACTAAACTGAACCAAAATTTCAAAACCATATCTTAAAACAGCCACAAGTGATATTAATACAAAGGGTAAGTTTGCGTGCATGCTGCACGCATCTTAAACCCCTTTTCTGGCTAGCAGTATGTATCGTACTCATTTTATACAGCACTATGTATTAATCTTAAGACAGGTCAAGTATCATACTTTTTGTGTAGCCGTCTTAAAGAAGCTTACTGTTGGTTTAATCTTAACAGGGAATGTCAATATCCAAGGAATTTCCAACCATAAAAGAAGCATTGGAAGGATTATACTCAAAAATGCAACCAAAATGCATAATGATAGGAGAATTAGGGTGTGCTTCAGGACCTAACACTCTAATGATCATACCAGAAGTCATAGATATAACCTACAAAACATATAGGGCTTTGAATTTGCAGGACATTCCTGAAATAAGTGTGTTTCTGAATGATCTTCCTGCTAATGATTTCAACACAATTGCATTGTCCCTTGCTAGTTTCCATAAGAAGCTTGATATTGATCGAAAAGGCGATCTCGGAGGATGTTACATCTCTGCCACTCCTGGGTCTTACTTAACAAGGATTTTTCCTGACAATTTCCTTCATTTTGTGCATTGTGCTCAAAGTGTTCATTGGCTTTCTCAGGTTTGCAAATTACCTCTATGTTCTTTTTTTTTTGGTGTGAAGGGAGCCATAAGGGCGATTTTGATGCTGGCAGCGTATAAACCAGGTCATGAGTACCACATCTTATGACTTTACTAACTAAACTAGTTGACAACTACTACCCTAAAAACCGAGTGTGAAGATCGACCATTTTGTATAGAATAGATAAAACATAAGAATACAAATATGACCTTCAAACAAATCTATGAACCCTCATTAACCATCAATGTGCCTAAGGGAATATGTCACTTACTGAAAGTCTTCATGTTTTTTGGTCGAAAATGATGTGTCGTATGTAGATACTGTCAGCACGACTATTTTCTCATTTCTTTGATAATAAAACGATTTGTACATGTAAATGACGATAGGTGCCAAAGGGGTTGCTTACCAAGGGAGAGGGTTCGATAAACAAGGGAAACATATACATTGCTGATACGAGTCCACCAGAGGTTCACGGAGCATATAGAGAGCAATTCGATGAAGATTTCACGACATTTTTGAAGAAGCGTGGAGAGGAGATTGTTACAGGAGGTTGTATGGTCATTAACTTAATGGCTACTACCGAGTCTTATAGGCCTCAGGATTATTTCATGAAACAAGCTTTCAACATTCCCCTGGGGGGTATGGCTTCTGAGGTAATTGACATGTACGGTGTATATAATACCCACAATCGGAAACCCCCGTTTGACTGATTCGACTTAGAGCTGAACTAAGCTATATTGCAATAGCAACGTAGAATGTCTCGATTATAAATAACTTGAAAATTGAAATGGCATCGTATAGCTTTTTCTGAAATGACCTTGTACTGTCGTGCAGATTCAAATGAGTCCCGTACCCTAACTGAATTGACAAACCTGAGAGACCCGAATATAAACTAACCCGACTCAAATGATTTACGAGTAACTTTTACCATGGATGTATTGTAGGGATTGATTGACAAAAAGAAGTTGGATGACTTTGAGCTGGCATTTTATCCTCCAACAACTGAAGAACTGATGAAAGTAATCGAGGATGAAGGATCTTTCCATGTTCAAAAGCATGGGATATTCACTGTGGATTGGGATTTACCCGTAAAGGATCCGCGACATTATGGGAAAATTAGTGAAGAGAAGATAGATGTGAATGAAAGGGCCAAGTATGTAGCAGCTCCCCTGATTGCTACCACTAAGTATATGATGGGCACTCAATTCGGCGAGCATGTCTTGGATGAATACTATGCTCGTGTCACTAAGGTTCTAGCTGACCGGTTGAGTTCAGGACGCAAGTGCGAGAGCTTGCACCACTCCATCTCCTTGATCAAAATATAAATCTCTAAGTTGAATCGAATAAATAACACCATTGTAGTACTCCATCTTTGTTACTGTTGTGTTTTGGGAGGCTTTTGCATTAATGAAATGCTTGTGATATAAGAAATAAATGTTATGAGAATAAATGGTATTTAATGACTATTGTCGTCGACTCAGTCGTCAAGAAGACTTTAGCCTTAAACAAGGTGTGCATTGCCTTAAAGAAAGCTATTGATCAGAACGCAAAAACAAAGATTTTTCAAGAGAAAAAAACGATCACAAATCAAATTTAAACAAAAACCCATAAACAAAACCTCAATGTCACACTAAATTGATGCATTCTGGACATGGTTGGTTACACACTAAAACCGCTAATTCAAGACATCGACAAAGTTCAAGGCATGAACATGTTCAAAGCCATTCTAACATGGAAGTACAAATATGACAAGCTACCTGCAATAATATTTCATCTTGGTAAGATGTACTGGAATTAGTGCCACTCTTTAAAACATGGTACTAAAGTGTAACACTCCATCAAAACTTCGGTCACCACCTAGGCGATTGAAAAGATCCATTAAGTGAGAGTTCATCGCCTTCTCATTCCTCGTCCTCTGCCTCCCATAGCACCTCCTCCTCGTCCTCTTCCTCCCATGCCACTTGCATCTCCTTGAGCACTCTCCGACTGCAGCACACAATATTTTTTCAATTAGTCTTATTGTGGGAGAAAAGCAAGGAGGGCTACCAAAGCTTATGTGTGACCGACACGACACGACACTTCGATTAGGACCACGAAATAGAGAACTTCGCACAAAACACGTCGACATGACACCGTGTCGAATAGTCTGAATATAATTAACCAGTAAAAAACGTCAATGAATTATACCTTGGGGTTTTTCACGGTTTCATCTACACTTAAGATAAGACAGGCTGCCTCAGTTGCTGCATTAATCGCATTTATCTGAAGGACAAAAGATTAGAAACATGGAATTATAGCAATTAAAACAAAAACATATTCCAGTTTGCTTTGACAATCAAGAGCGATCAGAAAATGATACATACTTTAACTACTGCTGGCTCCCAAACGAAGTTATTGAATGAATCAGCGATTGCTCCAGTGTTAATATCCACCCCAAAATTCGCACCCTCACCTATATTGAGACAGATGGTTTACCCATATATCATAATTCTAACACTGCTATCTGTGTTAAAATCATTGGAAGAAGGGAAGAAATAATCATACCAGAGGCCAGTGCGTGCTTCTGTCTCAACTTGTTCAGGACATCCGTAGCATCAAACCCAGCATTGTCACAAAGCTGCCTTGGGATAACCTGATATACAGCACAGCATTCAACGTAAATGAAAAGTATTACGTTATACAAATACAACCATTAGAAAAAAGGATCTTCGATTGCATAGTTTATGTGATAAAAATAATAAAACTCTGCAGTCTGCACCTTTCATTTAAATATCATTGCACTTTTAGATATATTGACGAATAAGACTACACATGATAGCTTGAGGTCTTGATCTTCTCAGTTCTCACTATTCTTTTGTATATATGGACGTAACCCCTTGGTTTCTTTTCTTGTGCATGAGTGGTTACACCCACCCCCTTAATGTTCTTTGTATAGCCCATTAGCCTACTGAGCTAATACTTCCACCACGAAGAACATCAATTTAAAAGCATGCAAAATACCCAAGTGATGGACACATAATATGTAGAAAGCCAATCACACAAAAAAGAAGATGATGACCAACCTCCAAAGCTTTCGCATACGAATTAATAAAAAGCTGAGATTTTCCTTTTATAGTCCTGGCATGCTGTCTTAAGTATCGACTTATCTCCATCTACAAAAACCGAACAAATACATTAACAAGGAAGAAAATATCGATAAAGGGCTACTGCTTAATACAAGTCTTATACAGAACATACATCGATGGCACCTCCGCCAGCCACAACAGTGGAGTTCTTAACAGCTCTTCTGACTATCATAATAGCATCATGCAGACTACGCTCAGCTTCCTCAATGAACTGAAATTAAACACATAACACAATCAAGTATTGTAATCATGAAAGACTTGGCTTCCTAAACGAACTTAAATTAAACAACTATCACAATCAACTATTGCTGTCGGATCAATTTGGATTTACAACCGACTGAAGGATCTAGTGATCACCTGATCAGCTCCCCCACGAAGAACAATGGTGGCCGTATGACCAGATGGACATCCGCTGAAGATATTGAATCTCTCATTTCCAACTTGCTTTTCCTCGAAAACCTCGCATGTTCCAAGGACCTATTGACAACCAGATGATCCAGATATAAGCAGGTCAAATCTGAAACATACATCAACAGCAGCAATCAAACAAATCGAACCTCCTCAATGATGTTGTTGACTGAAGTTTGAACAGTTCCACCAGTTGCAGCAGCAACACGCTGCAAATCTTCGTCAGCAACACGGCCAGCGCAGAAGATATCTCTATCAGCAAAATACTGCATTAATGAACAATATGAAAATAGGTCACACAGAGATATTACTATCAATCACAGAAACAAACATCTAACAACTTGCAAGCTCATGAAAAAATAAAGATATTATAACTTGCGAACTCATGTAAAATAACAGTTTTCTAATCAATTGTGTATGAAACAATGACTCATCTGATTCATAGAACAGAAATAAGATTAGGAGCACAGATATGACACAAAATGGCCTCAGGAATAGGAAAAAAAATTCTAGTGTCTAATGAATTGTGTATGAACCGAAACGTATGTCATTCCGTCAGATCAACCATGAAAGTTAAAATTTATAGTCTCATTTAACCACCCTCACTCAACTGCAACACCTTCCTGATTTCAGCATTGAGAAGTAAAAACAATTACACCATAAATCATTGTTTGAAAACGCAGGGCGATATTAATGAGCATAATCAAATAAAAATACCCAAAGAAATCAGTGAATCAATTAATTGCAGAAAATTGCAGAAAAAGGTATACAAACTTGCATATCACAGCTCAATAATCAGTCATTACCTGTGTTCCAAGGTCCCCAATTGCTAAACGTGAAAGAACAATCTTAGCACCAGTCTGCACGCATTTCTCCAGTTTGTCATAAATGATATTCCATTCAGCATCGACAATTGATTGATATTCAGATGGATCTGTAAGTCTACAGTTGAAATGGGTTACGACCTTAGGCTAACAGTAAACAAAACGAACCGCATAACTAAAATGTCAGAGACATCTACCTTATCTCTGCATTTTCTTTCTCAGATTTCAGTTCTAATTCAATGTTCAGCAGAAGAATCTTTGGACTCAAAAACTTCTTAGGCTGTTGCTCAAATCCAGCATATGAGAACGTTTTCTTAAATGCCACACCATCAACAAGGAACGAGTCGCGCATAGTGCCTCCAGGTACCTGCAGCAAAAGCAAACATCAACATGAGGACCTTTTCAGTTAAAAACAGAGGAAGAAAGAGGGAGAAACGTTATAAATTATCGTGGAATGGAAAGGAGTTTACTGAGGAAACCATGGAATTAGACATATGTGAAAGCCTGCTCCACCTACAATTGACTATTTGGGAAGCAACACATTTGTTTCTCCACCCATACCCTCCCAATCGTAATTTTCAAGCACATTTTCTAGTTTGTATTATCTATTATGTAAATATTTGTGAGAACTTTCAAACTGAAAGTGCGAAGTTAAGAGCTGTCAAAAATCATGTTGCTCAAAATAAAAGTACCTTTTTTATGCCTATCATCTTCAACCTGTCATCATGGCCAACAGCCATAACAGCATCAACAACCATGGTTGCAAAGAACTCTTTCTCTCCACTAATAAGCTTTGAGCTTAATGTTGTCTCTGCACACTTTGATAATAACCGTTTTTTTTCTTCTGTGCTCTTCCCTTCAATGCTTACAGCCAACTCTTTGACTTTCTCAATAGCCTACAAAAACATCAGATCCCAGACCAAGTTGTAAAATTGTTAGATTTGCCATGTGACCAAAAAAAGAAAGCAAAAACAAAACACGCCAAATTGCATACCAATTGAGATGCAGATCGGTAACTTCGAATCAAGTTTTGTGGGTGGACACCATCTTCAACAAAAGGCTTTGCCTCCTTCAAAAATTCACCGGCTAACAGAACCACCGTTGTTGTCCCATCGCCAACCTGCATTCAATAAAAAATAGTGCATCAGATAATTTCAAATTCATTTCTTAGAAAGGTGCAAAAATGCACTGAAATCTTTAAATCTCAAAGAGGTTCAAATTATATATTCTATAACGTATCATGCTCAATCCTAACCACACCAATCAATCAAAAGTTCAAAACATCAGTAATTACTTTTATTGGCTAAATATATTACGCCAAGCTGACTACTATTCAATATAATACATACATGCATCGCCATTTAGCCATTCAATACTCATACTAAGATAATGATACACATGACAACAATTATGCCGATAAACCAACATATAGCAAATCAAAGCTTTACTCATGAATTTAAATTAATTAATCCTACCTCTACCTCAAGATTTTCAACATATATTTATCTCTGAAATCCAGCATTTAACAAACCAGGGCTGAACTCGTGATTTCCAATCGACTAATACTACGTCAAGTCATCAACCGCAACATAAAATATATGCTTTATCTTACATTTACCAAATCACTATTAGTACAGAGTAACATTTAGCAAATTAGGGTTTCACTCATGAATTTGGAGGAGAATCCTGCCTTAGCCTCAACATAACATGAATTTGATCACACGTGAAGTAAATCAGGATTGTGCTTATGCATTTCAATCGACTAACTAGTTGAACCTCAACAAACTATATGCCTACTGGATTCGCTTGAGTGCCCTACGAATTGCGAATGATTTAATAGTGAATTCTACCCCGTCGCTTACTGAAAAATAAACATACAGCACACATTTTATAAGAGCAAATCGTGAATTAGTAAGAGCCTACTCATAGCAAATCCGGTAACCTATGCTATACGCTAGATCATACATTTAGCCAAACACTACTTCTAAGTAGCAATCTCGAATTTCTGACACTATATAAGTCTGAAATCCAACATTTAGTAAATCAGCGAAACACTTGTGAATTTCAATAAACTAATCGTAACCCAACCTCAAAAACACATGTAAATTTGATCATATGTCAAGTAAACTAACAACAAATCTCAGCAACATTTCCACCTGAAACTCAACATTATGTAAATTAAAGTTACACTACGAAAACCCAACCTCAACCTCAACAAAACCTACCTCAAACCATAACAAATCAAATCAATTCAAAAACTAGGTCACTACTAATGAAAAGTAACAATCTCAACTATATTTACGCTTGAAATCGAACATTTTGCAAAAAAAAATAGGGTAACACTCATGAACTTCTCTCGGCGAATACCTCAACATAGCATGTATCTAATCATACATCAAGTAATTTAGTAACAATCTCAACAATATTTACGCCTGAAATCAAACATTTTGCTAAATTAGGGTTACATACTCAACTCAACCACAACGAATCAGATCAAATCTAAACCTAAATTACACAAATCAAAAACCCTAAAAATCAAACACAACCCTCAAGATAATATGTATTTGATCATCGATTTATTAACGACATTCATGCCTGAAGTTCAACATTTCGCAAATTAGGGTTTCAATCTACTAATATTGCCTCAACAATATTCAAGCACAATAAATCAAATCAAATCAAAAATAATCACAAAACCCTAGAAATCGCGAAAATACCTCAGAATCCTGAGAGCGTGCTATATCAACAAGGATCTTAGCACCAGGATGAACAACATCAAGTAACTTCATAATAGTAGCACCATCATTAGAAATGGTGGTGTTACCATTAGCGTCATGAATAAGTTTATCCATACCACGAGGTCCAAGTGTAGTACGAACGACATCGGCGACAGCAGTACAAGCGTTAATGTTGCTAATTAGTTGCGCTTTACCTTGCGATGTGTCGGTACCTTCTTTTAAGAGTATGATCTGTGGTTGTAGCATGGACGCCATTGTTGTGGAGGTTTGAGGTTTTAGGGGGGGAAACTGCGGGATGTAGAAGAGTGTAGTGTTTAGAAGAGGGAGACGGAATGAATATAGGTTAGTTTTTGAAATGTGTTGGTTTTGGTTTGAGAGGGGGATGTTATTAGGATTGTGGACTACTTGAATCGGATCGAATCGGACCGGGTTTTATTAAGTTTGTCTCATTGAAGACGGAGCATATTTGTCTTTGATAAAAACGGGTCGAATTTCTTCTTATAAGTCGTGAGGAGTTAAGTGGAAGGGCGAGTTGGGTTTCATTTTAGGTGGATTGTTTGGGGGAGGGTTTATTTGGTTATGTTAAAGAATCGGGTCAAGTGAGTAACTTTAGTTTCTTTATCACAAAAGTGGGGGTTGTCTTTTGTTATAAGCATTGTGCGGGTTATTTTGACCGTGAGAGTAGGGTAGTATTTTAGCACGGTGTTAGGATTGAGAGATTGTAGCATTTCATTAATCTTCTCATTCTGATCCTGAAACTAGTCATCTTTATCGATCAAGGAAAAATCATTACTTGATAGTGTAAATCCCGCAAATCTCTCCGCTTCCTTATATTTGATTAATTCATCATATTACTTCGCTATTATTATCTTTCACTCTCTATTTTAGTTACCTTTTAATTCACTATAATTTTTAATTGTCTCTTCTTGCGTGTTGATTTTAGAGTAACATTTCCACCATTATCTTGTGAGAACTAAACTAAACTTGATTAAACCGTTCTATAACCATAATTTACATCCCTTGACCTCGACCCTTGCAATACTTAACGATATTGCGTACACTTGCGATGACATTTTCAAACATATATAAAGTTTTTGGGAGTCTTCGCATATTTTGTCTCTCCTTTTCTTATTCATATTTCATCCACCTCATTTTTCACTAATTTCTACCCTCCCGAATTTATAACTACATTTATGCAACATATAAAAATTTGAGAATGTTCTCAAAAAATTCACAAATAATACAAATATTGTTGTTTTTGTTGTTGTTGTTATAATTATTACTATTGTTGTTATTGTTGTTGTTTTTGTTATTATTATTATGGTAATCATTATGGTATGATTGTTTGCTTCTCTAAAATGAAAAGACAGGATACTAAATTTTTGTAACGAATCTGTTCGAAAATATATAGAAATATATAGGCGGCTGCAATAACGAGATATTTATTTAAAAAATAGTAGGAATAATAAAATAGAATAGAAACATATGGATCATGTATTGGATCTTGTTTATCATGGTTAGGCCCATATCATGTCTCGTTCACATGTTTAATGATAGATTTAGATGTTTCACTCATATGTATCATACTTTGAGTAGTCGGTGGAGTCCTGTTTGTTGGATAAAGTTGAACTTTCATTTCCCGTTTTTACTTTTATACTTGTTGGACTTTATGTCGAAGCAATGGGGGTACAATATCTTATGTTTGTGCCTATGTTAGTGGGAATATGACGACGTTGTTAGAAGGTGAACGCTGAACATTGATCGACGCGGCCGTCAAATGTTGTATTATTGCGAGGTGGTGTCTTGCATTGTGCTGATGCGAGTATGTTGGATGAATATGATCATATGTTAGTTGGATATAATGTGGATATATGCTTTGATTGTTGGATGACTTATATCGTATTATTGATTGCCCCTCTCTAGCCTATTCGATTATATGGTTGCTAGAGGTGAAATGCAAGCCACATATTAGCTGTATGATTGACAATGTGTGTCTCACCTAGTTTCGAGTATATCATTGCTATATATTTTATATTATCACATGCTTATGTTGTTATCACTTGATATCTCTCATTCGACTCATTGTTATATATATATACGTTTGATGTATGCTCGCATGATTCATATATGTAGTTTATCAATTCTAATATCGTCTTAATGTTATTTATGATCGCATGATGTATTAACTTATATTTACTCATATGTTATAAAACCTTCTTAAATTGCTTATGTTGGAATATGTTTGTAAAACTCTTGTATATGTGTGGTTTGATGTAATATGGTTGGGAGAACCCCGAATTACTCTCCACTGATTGTGGCATTCATTTTTAATGAATGAACATGTTGCATGTTGGTGTTTGTAGGGGGTTTTGGAGAGTGAGGTAGCGAGCGTTGTGCTTACAACGGTCGACCTTCACGTTGTAGTTTTATAGTAACGACTCTTATTATCTTATTTATGTATTTACCAAGGGATCGGGATCCCCTGTGATTATTTGAATTACAATTTTGTATTAAATATTTCTTAACTATGTTTTGATTTTATTATTTAGTAACATTCGCGGTTTTACTTTTAAAGTTTTAAAATCTCGTATTTCTGTTGGAAATCTATGTGTTTACTTTATTGCATATCGTGGGGTGTCACAACCAGCACGATCACTAATAACAGTTTTTATATGCGTCCCATCTATTGCACCAATAACATCCTAAAGAAGAAAAATAAAGGTGTTAAACAGTGAAATGCATAAGAGGTATTAAAAAATATAGATAAATGTATAGTGTGCAATATTATCTTGAAATAAGTCCAATAAAGTGACTTATTTTCTACCTCCGGAGGCACCTCAAGTAGATCGCAGTGTGGTCTTATGATGTCATGTGACAATATAACCAATGCATCTAACACTTTTTTTTAGAATACTTACATATTGTAGATATGGAATGCTTGAATCTATCAGCAATATAACAATATGAAGATCCTTTGGCCAATATGTATAAACAAAATTCTATTTGCTCGCCCACTTTTATATATTTTTCATCAACTAACATATTCCTTTCAATCATCAAATCCACAAGTTGTAGAAACATAACCGTATCAAGTCGCAATTGTTCAAAATATGATGTAGAGATTTCATTCAACAACATGTTATGTATTCAGCTCCATTTTCCCCTCTGTCTCTTATAGGTGGCCTAGTTGATGACTCACATTGTACACTAGCATCACTTGGTGCAAGTGACCATCGCAATTCTTCTAGTGCAATAACTATAGACGCACGTCTGACATTGTCACATACACTAGAACAACTTGAACACGATTATAAAGACATGAAAATCAGAATACAACAATTAAGTTCATTTATTTCAATATTAAAGTTCAAATATCTTAACCACAAATAACCCATTAGTTCATTTATTGAACTATTCGATTTGCTTAGCTGTCTATTATCATCCTCCCTTAAATTTAACTAAATTTGATTGACGTGAGTGGTAAGGGCTCTCGTCTCTTACTTAAAACAAGTGGTCAGAGGTTCGATTGCTGACTCTTGCGAATGAAAAAACCAAACTTGGTTTATAAATATTTCGACCATTGAAGTGTCAGAAATGTAATATACCGGGAAACACGTAACCCAACAAGCAAATGTTATATTCACCGATTTAAATTAAAAGAAATTCACAAATATTTCATTCATTCACTGGAAACTAAAATAATTTGATTTAAATTAAGTTAAATAGTGAACTCATAATTAGAAACACAAATAATAATCAAGAAAAGTCCTAAATCAAAATTATGAGAAATTCATAAATGTTAAGTAAAAATCAGAATTTACTATAACAATGTAAGTTTACCTACCTCTGAGAGACACTAACAACGATGGAATTCTTGTAGTAAAGCTAAGGCACACCACTTTTCCATGTGCCGACCCAATAAATTTGGCAATTCACCAACTTCAAATATCAAGCATTTCACCGGAGTAGGGCACTTAAACGCAAAGAAAAGATGTGTGTCTAGCTTCAACATGTTTGAAAGATAATACTGTTTCAAAAGAAGCCTTTCAAGTGTAATTTGTGTACCGCATGGAACAAGAAACAAAAGTTTTATGGGTTTATAAATGACTTTCTACCTTACTATACTAGGTGAGTGTGTGGTAAGTATCTAACCAACCAACCACACACGCGCACGCCTCATCTCGACAGGCCGCGGGCTCGGGCTTTGGTCTTTGGTAGAGCACCAGCGGTGGAGGCTTGCCCACTTTTTGGTTATTGTTTTATATTGAGTCAGCATGAAATGCATGAGTTGTAATAGTTAGTTTCCAACGGCTCCCCTCTCCTTCTGAACCAAGTTTGTGTTTTATGTTATGGTTAGTTAATGTACCCACATGCTAAATCCACTTCGACGAAATAATATATATATATATATATATATATATATATATATGCATTAATCCATGTAGAATGAAATTCACATGTTAGGGGTTAAAACATTATTTTCACTATCATAAAAAAAATTGCAATCACATTTAAAGAATCATCATTTTCCTCAAAATTGGCCGTTATCGCAACGGGGGAAGTTATGTGTCTTATTAACGGGCTTCTTAACACGTACCCTCACACGAACGCTTTTCTCTAAAACGATTTCCAAATTTCCTTAAATTTGAAGACGACTCTTTTTAAAAACATATCATCTCGTGGTCAAATTTCCCCCCTCCATAAGTTTGTAATTCAAGCTGGATGATAAAATTCTTCTTAATTTTCATAATTTTTAAAATTTTCATAATAATTAGCACTATAACAGTAGCAGCGGTAATTGTAGTAGTAAAAGTGACATAAATAACAATGAGATTAATAAAAATAACAGTAGTTACATCAAAAGTCCTGTAATAAGTAATAGTATTAGCAACGATAGTAGTGAACGCGTGTTAATAAATTTTAGGAAAATTCTACAGTGTACCCCTTAATTTTCTGGATTTCTATCGTGTACCCTTACATTTATAAAATTGGGTCATGATTTTCGCAGTACACATTTTACTCGTCTTAGTACACTATTGACAATTTTACCCCTTCCCTTTACCATCTAATTTTCCCTCTCTAATCTCTCTCTACTATTCTCTTTCTAATCTTTCTCTAATATTTTCTATCATTTCACATTTCATTTTCCCTCTCAGGCGAGTATGGTGGTTCGACGACAGTGGCATGTCGCCGCCGCTGGCCTGTCAATGCCGGCATGACTACGCCGGTGGTACCTGTCGACGGCAGAGGGGGGTCGACGACAAAGGGTGGGTCGACGGCAGAGGAGGTTCGGCGGTTGTGGGGTCGACTGTTGAGGGGTCGACGCCGGAGGGGGTTCGACGTGGTGGGGGTACTAGTGGTTGTCGACAGATGGTGTGGTACTACTTTACTGTGACCATTAAAACTAGAAGTTGTACTACATTGAGTATTTTTATTATTTTTAGGTAGTAGTTTTTCCAAGTGCATGTATTGCATTGAGTATAGTTATTAACTAGTACATGTATTACATTGAGTATAATTATTAACTAGTACATGTACTACATTGAGTATTATTATTAACTAGTACATGTACTACTCGACGCCGCTACCCTGTGCCGCACTCCATTTTCCGGCCGACTGCCTTCCCTGTGCCGCCCTCCCTTTTCCGGAATTTCAAAAAAGTTAAAATTACATATTATCAAAACAAATTTAAAACCCTAATTAGAAAGCAAGAAAGAAATTAAAATATAAAAACTAGTAAATTTTATTGATATTAGATTAACGTGTTTACTTGTTCGTCATTTGAATAATCGTTCATACTTAAATTTTATTTTTATGGAATTTCTAGAAAGTTACAGTGTAGAGAGAAGATAGAGAGAATTAGGTTTAATGTATATTTTTGTGAAGGGTAGCAAATGGAAAGTTTAGTGTAAAAAGTACTAAAATGAGTAAAAAACGTACTGCGAAAATAAACTCCGATAAAAGTCTATGGTATACCCCCGAATTCTATACAACCATCTATACAATTACCTTATTGATTGTTTTTGTTAAGTTAGTTTCTTAGGTGATCTAGTAAACAGTAATTTGAACGTTTTAATTACTTGACAACATACTCAATTACTTACTAGTTTAGAACCCGTGCATAAATGCACGGTATGTATAAGTAACTATTTTTATAAGATATTTAAATAATAGCGTGTCTCATTAATTGTTCATTTTTTTCGTTATTACATTTTACTTTGAAAAACAATTAAAATTGAAAATTAATCAAAGTGAATTAAGTCATGTGTTGAAATGTATTTTTTTTTAAAAATATATATCTTATACCACAAAGCTAACGATTTCAATTGATAAATTCTCTCAATTTTTCGTCATGAAAGTAACAAAAATTCACTTTTAGTTTTGTTTATACGCAATATGAGCAAAGTCATTCTCAAATAATAGCATCATTAAAGATGCAACAGTTTATAGTTTTATTTATATTATTTACATTTTAATTAAAATGTATTATATCAACCCACCAAATAGTATACGAATCTAAATACCGATTTATGAATTCTCCATTATCATTTCATGCTTCATACAAAGGCTTTTAATAGTCGTTTGTGCTTATTAAAAGTGAACTAGTTTTTTAACCCGTGCAATTGCACGGGGAGGTAAAGTTTTGCACTTTCACGTTGCAAAGTAGTGTTCTCATGAACATACTACACCTATTATCTAATTAACTCGTTGTTAGATTCAAGAGGGTACTATTTTTTTCATATTAAATTTTATTCACATACCCTTTTATATCGAATTTTCTATATAATAATACAAATTATACTTTGCACATAAAAGTATGTTAGACATAAAGTCTAAGTGGTATTATATTGCATGGGTCATAAACATCATATAGTTCAAGATTACTACAAGTAGCAAACTTTTAAGGGCTAATTAAGGTAGCAAATATGTTAGGTCGTAGGCGTGCTCCTTGCAATCGGGTTTACTATCAACAATTACACTCCATTACCTCCAAAATTTGGGTGATATAACGCATTCTCATTTATTGCGAGCAAACAACAAAATGTAAACCCCATTACCAAACACAAAGACTAATAGACAAAACCATAATTAAAGACCAAATAATAAACGTATCCATAGAGTTTTATTTGTACATCCATTAAAACTAAATTGAGTACATTAAATAGTTCTATATATATTACATATCCAAAAAATATGGCATATAACCTTTGAGATTAGCATAGTGTTGTCCAACAATCACATAGAACCTACAAAACAACTATTATCATTCAGCGACAACAACATTTTCCTTTAGTTGTAGCCTTGTTAGAACCTGAAAAACAATTGTAACAACCTCACATTAGTTACACGACTTTACAAAAATAAATAGAATCCTTATTTCACAAAGTCAAAAGGATGGATATTAGGATATAATCCTATATTTAAATGTCTAGAATGACAACCAACTAAAAAATGAAGAGGACAATACATAGGGTTAGTGCATACTTTCATCCTACTTAACTATGAAATCCATTTAGTAAAATGGCAAAACAGTATTCTGTAAATCATTTATAAACAATGAAAACTAATCTTATATTCCATACCAAAAACAATAATTTACAAAAACTTAAATATACCTTACAAAAAGATGGATCCCTCACTATTGTCCTCCATAGAAGATGCCTTCTATATGAGAATGTAAGTAGGAGCATAAGACAACATTTAGGTTATAAATAATTCAAGGGGGAAGGGGAAGGGGTTAGATACTTAAATGGCCAATTAAATTAGTGAAATAACTATGAAAGTTAAATAGCAATAAAGAGGGTAGAGGAGAGGATGTCAAGTCTAAAACGTGAGACTGAATGCAATATGTGGATTTGGGCAAGAAATAAGGTGAGGCCGCCTTTAAGTATAATATGTATTAGTTATATTGCCACGTGGACTCGGCTGTCATGTCTTTTTATTATATTTATAGATTTTGATGTATCTTATAAAGGATAGTAAGACATTAGTGAGTCAAAACAAAGGTCGAACCACATTTGTTTGTTAAGCGATAAAATTTATGCATAGTTGAAGAAGGCCAAGTCATTATGGAAAAATAAGTAAGAAGTTTAAGGGTACAACATCGATTATAAAAAAAATAGGCGTAAAAATGTAAAACGTAGAAACCAAAGAACTCAAAGATACATGGTAGAATACCCCTAAATTTTATCTTAATCACAATTCACAATTCTAAAAATATTATTTAAAATATATTTACTCCGTATACAATAACGTTTAAAATTAAATGGTAGACATAGGTAGCCCGAACGGAATTGGACACCAACGCTAGTTATTTTGGATCCAAAAACCATAGTTTGATACTTGGATCACATTAATCTTCATTTTCGGATCCCCTTTTTATCCCCTTTTATCGGGTTCTTCTCCCAAATCATATCATCTCAATACAAACCGTAACCCTAATTTTGCCGGACCCTTCATCCGACCCAGAAAAATTTCGACTGGTAAGCACTTTCTTCTTTACATTTTAATATTTTCAAGCAAAACCCACTTCGATTCTTCTGTTATTTACTCGAATCCATCATTTGAATCCGATTATTCATATGGGTCTCTTAATTTTTCCCCTAATAATTGAATCGGTAGGAGAAATTGTGTTTGTTAGACATGAATTCATGATCATTTGTACAAAATTGACGTTTGATGTTAATTAATTTCATTTTTTTGTCACACCTAATTGAGAAAGTTGCATTTTTTTTTACTTGGATCCGTTTTGTGTTAATAGATTGATTTTATTTGGTTTAATTTCGTTTGTATGTGCTATAATTTTCGGAGGGTATGTTGGATTGATGATTATAGGCTTATAGATGCTGAAAGTTTCAATCTTTTTGGAGTTAGTATGGTGGCATATAAAATTATAGCTATGTGGACTATGGGAATCGAGGTTTCGGGGTTAATGACTTTACCGGTTAAACTAGTTAATCAAAATCGGATATAATTTGGCGCGAACATTTACGCTTTTGTGCAAATGTAATATTATGACCATGTTATTTGACAGTTTTGAGAAAGATAGATCTCCCTTGAGTTGAATTCGTTTTGTGTGAATGGGTTGATTTATTGGTTGAATTCCATTTATGTATGCTTAGTATTTTGGACGGTATGCTGAAGTCGTGATTATAGACTTGTAGCTGCTAATTGAAAGTTATATTCTTTTCGGTATCAGTATGGGTGACACATAAATCCATAGTTGTGTGGACGATAAATCTAGGTTTTAATGTTAATTGACTTACAGGTTAAACTAGCTGATCGAATTGCGATATAATTTAGCACATACATTTACACTTTAGAGCATTTGTAGTATTGTGACGGTTGCAATTTCACATTTCTGATGAACTTGTACCACTTGGATAGTATTATTTGCTCTTTGCATTGATTATTGTTTCTGGAGTATTGTTACGTTTACTCAAACAATCATATCTTCCCATTTCATTTTGCGTAGTCTCCAAGTTGTTGCTTTGACTGTGAGTTCTTCCATGAGTTCGCTCTATGTTAATTTTTTTTTTCTGTTAAAAAATACAGAGAGTTGTTTTAAAGACTCTTAAGTAATGAATATAAATACATAATGTCACTTATTAACGTTTTATATTTTTCAATTTCAATATATCAAAAAGTGAAATGGGAAGAAAAAAGAAGTATTGATGGAGTTCTTCTTGTTGGAGCAGGTAGAAGCTGTAAGTGGGTTTTTTAAAAGTAGATTGTAGAGTTCTTAATTCAGAATAGTAACATCATGGTTTATTTGACGCCATTGCATCTATGGCATCTAATGTTTTTTTTTGAATTGTTGTGGACATTTAAGATCCTGAGTAATTATGATGTTGGACAGTAGGAATTAAGTCTATTAAGTACGTCAGAAATTCTTTAATATCTGAATATTGAATTATGGGAATAACTCTTTATAACTAATTAGAATCTGGCTTGCGCTGTTGCTTCCTTTGCAGAGTTCTACAATATCGTGCCCATGTGATGGAAACACCAAATGAAATAGTCCTTAAGAAACCAAAAAGGTTAACATCTGCCGTGTGGAATCATTTTGAAAGAATAAAAAATGCCGACATTTGCTACGCTATTTGTGTTCATTGTAATAAGAGGATGAGTGGATCAAGTAATAGCGGAACAACACATCTGAGGAATCATCTGATGCGATGTTTGAAAAGGTCCAACTTTGATGTTTCTCAGCTACTTGCTAAGAGAAGGAAGAAAGACAACACTGTCACAATTACTAGCTATTATGATGAAGCGCAGCCAAAGGGTGATCCTCTTCCCCTCGCAACTATCAAGTATGAACCGAATGCTAAACGGGTTTCGCCTATCTCTGTCGGAAACACCAAATTTGACCAAGAGCGAAGTAGGATAGATCTTGCCAGAATGATCATATTACATGGCTATCCATTGGCTATGGTCGATCATATTGGTTTCAAGGTGTTTTTAAGGAATCTTCAGCCTATGTTTGACATTGCAACCAACAGTTCACTTGAGCTGGATTGTCTGGCCATTTACGCGTCCGAGAAGCACAAAGTCCAGGAAATGCTACACAGACTGCATGGCAGGATTTGTGTTGCAGTTGACCTGTGGAATTCACCTGAAAATGCTAGATATCTGTGTTTGACTGCACAATACATTGACCAAGAATGGAAGTTCCATAAGCGAATACTCAATTTTGTTATGATTGATGCTGCTCATACTGAAGACATACAATCGGAGGTGATTATTAAGTGCCTTATGGATTGGGACATCGAACGTCGTATATTCTCCATCACATTTGGCGACCTTTTCACAAGTGATGATATTGTTTCCAGAATAAAAGACCATTTATCTCAGAATAAACCCCTTTTGCTTGATGGTCGACTGTTCGATGTGCGTTGTGCTGCACATACCCTCAGGTTGTTGGTTGGAGATGCTATGGATGGTCTACATGAAGTAATACTTAAGATAAGAGATAGTATTAATTATGTTAAAAGCACGCAAGCCATGCAAGGGAAATTCAATGATATAGCCCGTAAAGTTGGTATAGACAATGAGAAGAGCTTGTTTGTCGATTGTCCTATGAGATGGGACTCGACAACTGTAATGCTGGAAACAGCTTTGGCTTATAGAGCGGCATTCTCTCTGTTGCAGGAACATGATTCTGGCTATCTTTCAGCTCTAACTGAAGAGGAGTGGGAATGGGTGAATTTTGTGTCTGGCTATTTGAAGCTTTTTGTGGAAATAACCAATGTTATGACAAACAATAAATCTCCAACTTCGAATATATTCTTTCCGGAGATTTGTGATGTTCATGTGCAACTGGTTGATTGGTGCCATAGCTCAGATGAGTTTATCAAATCCATGACCTTGAAAATGAAAGCCAAGTTTGATCTGTACTGGAATACATGCAGTTTATCATTGGCTATAGCAGTAATTGTCGACCCCAGATTCAAGATGAAGCTAGTTGAGTATTACTATCCTAAGATTTACGGTGATGATGCACAAGAGTATATCAAAGAAGTTTCAGATGGCATCAGAGAGCTTTTCAATGAATACTTGATTGGGTCATCTTCGGTTTCTGTTGACCATGGTGTTGGAAGTAGTGCCAACGGTGGTAGTAACAATGAATATCGGGATCGTCTGAAAGACTTTGACAAATTTCTCCATGAGAGTTCACTTGGTCAGAATGCAGTCTCAGATTTGGACAAATACCTGGAGGAACCCGTTTTTCCTCGGAATCATGATTTCAACATCTTTGATTGGTGGAAAGTTCATACCCCAAGATACCCTATTTTATCCATGATGGTGCAAGATGTACTTGGGGTCCCAATGTCAACAGTCAACCCTGAGCTGGCTTATAGGACCGGAGATAGAGTTCTCGACCAGTATCGAAGCTCTCTCAGTTCGGAAACTGTGCAGGCTTTGATTTGCACACAAGATTGGTTGCAGTCTGAAATAGTAGATTGTAGACCACATGAAAACATGTCTTTTAAAGGTAGTGTGGTTTAATTTAATAGTCTTCTTGTTATGAATTTTTTTAATTATAGAACACTGTCAAATTTTATGTTTCTAACTGCGACTATTTCCCATGCAGAATCCATCCCCTCGTCAAGTTATTCTCCTGTGCCGTTGTCCATTGATGCTAGTTAATGCTCTTACTGTGGTTTCCTTTTCTAACATAATCTAATTTACGTTCTAAATTCTAGATGCATCCCGTTATAAGCACAAATCTTGGGTAGACGATCCTACAGTAAGACAGTTGATGATTTAATCAGGTCACACTGTAAGACCGGCCTACCCACATCTCGCTGATAATTTTTTTGAGTACTGTCATTTGATCCATGATTCAATTTCCATTTGCAGGTCATCTGGAATCCCCTACCCCTCTAAGGACACGGCGGATTTCTGACCCTATGCTCTAAAAGTTAAAGTCTCGTCATGTCACACCGTCAGACCCACCTACTCAAGACTCGTGGGTCATTCTTTGGAATATTGGTGTGCAATTTCATGAAGCAATATTCATCGTTGGGATCACTCGTATACATCCTATTTATTCTCTTAGGATGCGTACATCCAGCAATGCTCTTACGAATAGTTGTTTAATTTACACTAGATGTTGAGGAATGAGGATAGTTAATCTCTTCCTAATTTCTTTAGTCTTTTACTCTGATTTTGCGAGTTTTATGCTGTAGGTAAGCTTTCCGTTATGCTACCATTGTCATAGATAAAACAGCGGTGCTACTCTTATAATTTATGTTATGTATATCCAGTTTTCTAGTTGTACTGTATATCTCAGTTGCTACTTGTTAGCTAACGAGTTCTAGTTCAGGTGATGAAGGCTATTCTGGCGCTACCCTGACGAGACCGGACATATGAGTGTTTGGTCTGGGTCCGTCTCTGGCGGGTCATTTGTCTACTTCTCAGTTCCACAATTGATAAGAGGCCAGATGTTCTCCCAGCATTCGGGGACACCCAAAAAAGGAATAGTAAAACAAATGACGAGTGAAGTGTATATAAACTAACTTCTGACTCAATTTTTACCTTGATCATTACATAATGACTATGTTCAAATTTACCTTGAAACTGTCAGCTTCCCCTTCAAACGACTTTCAACTTATGATAAGTACTCCGTATTATATAAACTCTAGTGCCGTCATTATTATTCTGTAATTTGTAATTCCTCAAGAATCGTAAGCAAATTATCTTATCCAAAGAGTCTCGATACATTGTTAATTAACCGTGGTGATTTTGCTTATTGTTTACGCCAGCTAGCTTAGTGATAAAGTAATGTATACTGGTACTCATGACTTAAGTTCCAATCTTGTCGGCATGAATATCCGTCCCCTAAACAATAAAATAAATAAATCATCTTTCTTATGTTATTATAGATAAAATTGAAGGACCAAGCTTTACATGAGGGGAAGAAACCTTTACGAAGTTTGACCTAAACTTGTATTATTGAAAAAAGAAAATGTTTAGATGTTACGTGAAGTGGAATAATATTTGATAAGATATCTTCAGATAGTAAAGCTTGTATCTTACTTTGCATGAATGAATGGTCATACATTGCGATTTCCTCACATTTTAGATTATTATATTATTTGGCCTCTCCTTTAGACTTTATAAAAGCTTAGTCTTTTCAATATGCATGTAGTCATGTTACATGTAGACACCAGCTAGCAAGCAATAATAGGGGAAGGAAGACGGGCATTATCCGTTACAAGTTGAACTGCTGAAGATGGATAGTGTCCTCTCACAATATGCAAGTGCGAAGACAAGTGGATGGCAAATGGATCCCCCCACCTGTCCTTCCACTTACATATTGTGAGAGAGACACTATCCGTCTTCAGCTTGTGACAGATAGTTGTCCGTCTTCAGTGAGACAAGCTGATATACTCATATGTGAGGTTTGCTTAAGACGGACAAATGTCCGTTTTAAGTTTAAGCGGGTCAATACTATCAAATGGTGTTAATAAAAATTAAACTTTTGATATTTTCTAAACAATAAGTGTGAATAATTTGGAATGTATTTGACCCGTCTTATGCTTAAGATGAACTCCGTCTTAAATGAGAATTTGTGTATACTGATACTGCGTATGTATATTAGTTAGTCCCTCTTAAGACGGATATATTTATCTTAATATTAAAATATGTTGAGCAACTTTTTATATATAGATACTTACGGGCAACTGGACGCTTAGATCAACTGGTAAGATGATGTTTACTTAACCAAAGGTCTCAGGTTTGAGTCCTAACAATGCATCAATGTTAAAGCTCATGAAGGGGATATGTACCGTCCTAGTATTCCTACCCGACTCAAATCCTGACTAAACTGGATGATATTTTTGTTTTTTTTGCAAATTATAGATGATGCAATTTTTTTGCTTGCCTCTACATAATTTGTTTTTTATCGCGACATGTTTTAAGTTTAAGATGAATATGTCCGTATTATATCATAATGAATGGAAAGGAGAACGAGAGAGTGAAGAGCGAAGAGCGGCCGAGTAGAATACAGAACGAGCGGATAGAGGTGGGGGAGGTGTAAACTTAAGCACGAAGGAGATATTTCTAGTTCCAGTGATCCTACTCGGCTCAACTCCTGACTAAATTGATTGTTATTGTTCGCAAAATATAGATGATGCACATTTTTTACTAGTCTCTAAATATTTTTTTTTTGTCGCAACATGTTTTAAGTTTAAGATGAATATGTCCGTTTTATACGCGAATTTATGTCGATATATATAAAGTCTATGTCCCTCCAAAGATTCCAATTGATTGTGCATGGTTTTGTGTCCTCGGCATAAATCTTAAAAAGATCTTTAAAGTATTATTCTGCTGCCGTTTTCTTTTGTCTGTAATATGCTTCATGACGCCATCTTTCCTACGATTTTTTTTAAAATGACGTGCATGGGGAACATTATTTTCACTCTTTCTAAAAGGATAGTGATGCCATTTTAATGGAAAACATTTTTAAAATAATGCTCAAAAAATAAATATTTGTCGTTTTGGGTCGGGTTTAAAACTATTTATCAAAATGGTGTCCACGCACGTAGGCTCGGATTTCGCGAACCAAAAACACGGAGGAAACACGCCATTGGCAATGACGTGTTTCTAGTGAGTAGGAAAATACAAACTTACAAAAATTGACTAAAAGTAAACACGCCATTGGGAATGACGGGTTTTCTTACAGAGACACGCCATTGGGAATGGCGTGTTATGAATAGTACAATTTTTTTTTTTTTTTTTTTTTTAAAAAAAAAAAAAAATTTTTTAGAAAAAAAAAAAAAATTTAAAGACACGCCATTGGGAGTGTTTGTTCCGTATTTCAGGTTTTGAAAACCCGAGCCTACGTGGACACCATTTTGATAAATAGTTTTAAACTCGACCCAAAACGACAAATACTTATTTTTTCAGCATTATTTTAAAAATGAACTCATTTTAATGGTAGTATCGAGTCTTATATATTAAGGAATTTAAATTTAATAGACTTAACTAATGATATATAAGTGAAAAAGTGGTACTGAGTCTTAATATCATCTTTAACGTTATGCAGTGAGCTAGATCGGTCAGTGGCGGAGCCAGAATTTTGAGTCAGCGGGACTGAGGGCAAAAAATTTCAATGGACGAAGTGGTAATAGTACAAGGTAAGCTCAAAAAATTTCAAAAATTTCAAAAAACAGCGTGAAATTGTCAAAAGGCAGCGAAGACGAACGTCCCTGCTGACCCCCTAGCATCACCAATAATTATCTCCAAATTCTTTAGAAAATTCTTTCATGATCTCATTATGTGGGGGAGAAAATGTTCCCTAACGAGAATATGGGTTTAGTTGGCCAATATCAATTATATATCATTGGATGAAAAGGTACTTTTATGAGATAATCAAAGCTAAGAATATAAAGTTATGTTGGGAATAAGACATCACTTATTATGGGCATTCCTATTACTTTAGGTTGTATCGAGTATCGGTATCAATGTATTATCTACCATTAAAGAGTTAGAAACGAAACAATAGGGTAACAAATCTCATTTTTTAAAATGTATAAAATATGCTTTTGCGATATTTTTTTAGATTTTAAAATACATAACTTGTACATAGGCTCCATACGTGCTAATAGCGATGACCAATGACTGAATAAGCAATTTTGAAGCTCTCTCAAACTCCGTAGCGAAATGATTTTATGGTTATAATTTTAAGTAACGAATGATGATGTAGGGAGCAAACAATTTCATACTCCTAAATTCACATAAATTCTCATTTATGACGAGCATATCTGTCACAGGCTTGTGACATATTAAATATTACCCATATATAGGAAAAGACAAATCATTTATAATTTTATAGGCTTGTCTTATCTATTCAAGTGAGAAACACTTGCCATTATAAATTTGTGACGGATTTATTGTCACAAGGTAGACTTATGGTTAAATTCAAATGAAAGCCACATGTTGGGAAAACATGGTAGTGTGGTGGGGGGTTGCTTACTTTCTTGTGCTTCTTATATTTCTTAATGGTTAGACATAGTCATGTACAAGTGTTGGTTATTTAGTTAGACATACATTGACCCTTAAGGGGCCATGAAAAGTTCTATTGCCTTTGTCTTGATTATAATACCAAGTCTTATTGACTTCACAATTATATTTTTTTGGATTTTAAATGATTCTATCAAAATGTATGAATTAATATAATATTATCAAATTATGCGGATTATATATACATTGGCAAGAATCGTGCTCGAATTTAAATGAGTTTGAAATATGATTGAATTAGTCTCATAGATTGTATAGCTAAGTCCATCGAAGCGAGGGTTTCTAATAAATAGATAGTCTTCTTATCTGAAACGAATACATTCATCTTGTTTGTTTAAAACCCGTCGTTAGTCTCATATCAGACTCTAATTTAATCTTTATGCCATATACATGGACTAACTCGATCCTCAAATTACCTCTAAACAGTTAAATTAATTTCAGAATTGTCATAACTCATAAAAAAATCAAATCAGATATGTTAAATATAAATACGAATCCCAGTTTCCGACCCTTTAATTAATTTACAAAACAAAAAGCCCACCCCATATAAATTTCATTTCACTCAACTCGACTATCTGATTGAAAAGAAATTTTTCTAAATCCGTCACAAACATGTAACACAAATTATTTATAACGAGACGACCACTCAGCCATCGCAAGTCGACCCGTCGCAAGTAAGACGGGATGAATATGGAATCAATACTCAACACAAGTACACGACTAAAAATACACAAGTTGATGTTTGTATAAGCATAAAGTGTCAGAAATATTTTGGTGGTAGGCTAGTTAGTATCAGACTGCATGGCTTCGGTCCATTGGAACCGTATAAAGCTTACACGAGGATCCCATTTTCTTTTGCTTCATTCATATTATTATTCATTTATTCATATCATATTATATAAAATCTTATAAAGTATATATATTCTTATATATATGTGTTTATCTCCCTTCTTTTCATCCCTTAAACTACCAATTTCTCCCATTTTTCATGCTTTTTCATCTCTTTATCCTTCACTAATTGATCCCATTTCTTTATAGATTGTGATTTTTTTGCATTCTCTTGTGGTTTCAGCAAAAGGGTATGTTTTAATTTTCAGAAATTTGTTTAAAGTTTTGTTCTTTTGATTTTTGATTGATTTCATGTGTTTTTATTACTTGGGTATTTGTTATTTTTGCTTTTTGACGATTGGTTTCGTCTGTATCGAGTTAATTGTAAAACCGTCTTACAGGAGACTTACTCGAAATATAATGGTTACTTCTTGTGGGATTATTTTTTTTGTTGGTTTCATTAAAGTCTTGTTCTTTAAATTTTGCAAGTTCATTGACTTTTTTTTTGGTTGCTATTATTCAATAGTACTCGTAATTTAAATTTAAAACTTTGTGTATGCATAGTTTAGTTTTCTTATTAAATTTATAATCTTTGTGTGATTAGCTAGGTTATTAAGAATTTTATGCTTGGATGAATGTTATTGTAATTTGAAATTAAAAATTGGGGGTTTTAGAAACTTGTGGTTTGGTTATTAATAATTAGTAAATGATTTAGTGATGGTTTAGTTGTATGGACATCGTCAAATTCACTATGAAGTTTGAATAAATTCTCGACGACATTGGAAATACACAAATTCTTGTATAAGACGACCTAACTAACATGGTGTAGTGTTGTGGGTGTAATTGACTTTAGTTTAGGATTTTGACGATAAAACTGTTTTACAATGTAAGGACTTTAATGATTTAACGGGTAAAACTGTTTTACGCAAGACTAATTGCTGTCAAAAATATCGATTTTTTGATTATTGAAGTTGCTGTAAACTGTAAGGACTTCAATGATTTAACGGGTAAAACTGTTTTACACAAGACTAATTGTTATCAAAGATATCGACTTTTTTTATCATTGAAGTTGGTGTACATTGTAAGGACTTTAATGATTTAACGGGTAAAACTGTTTTACACAAGACTAATTGTTGTCAAAGATATCGACTTTTTGATTGTTGAAGTTGGAGAAAAAAATGTATGGCTTTTGACTGAATTCAGTGTCGTAACAGTGTGACTACAGATTGAGCGCATGCCTGGAAACAAGTATAACGGTAATTCTAGTATCCCCCCGAATAGAACGACAAGGCTCATTAGAGAAAGGGAGCTAAAAAGAATCAGCAGGTTACAAAACAACGACAATTTTGATAATAACAAGAGTACGGATCCTATAGGACATGATTTTTCTAGAGTAGAGAAATACTTGGAAGGTGCAGAGGCTGCAACCTCGTATGATTTGACTGAAGAAGTGCCTACTCAAAGACTATTAGTGGTCGCTAATCGGCTGCCAGTTTCTGCTGTGAGGAGAGGTGAAGATTCATGGTCATTGGATATTAGTGCCGGAGGTCTTGTTAGTGCTCTCTTAGGTATGCCGATACTTATTTATTGTCTAATATGATGATTTTTAAGTTGGTTTTCGTTTTCAGTCGAGCCAAAGATTCGCTATTCTTTGGTTTTGAAATATGGATTATGATGGAACAAAGCATAATAACTTGCTAAAGTGGAGATGTGCTTATGTACTGAAGGAGTAGTCTTTTCTTGTATTTCTTGATACAATTTTTATTATGGGGGTCATCCGGAACACTATGGAGAGAAATGATATGGGTGAATGATGGGAGTTTGATTTATTTACGTATCTTCTTTATTATATATCTTTTTAGTCAACTCTCTGAACTTTTTACTTTTTATGTTGTATTTTTTTTAATAAGTAAATTTGATTTGCTTACTAATTTATTTTTACCATTTTTATCATTATTTTTAATAGACGACTATGCTTTATTCAACCCTTTTTCACTTAAAACTCAGTATATTGTGGAGCCGTATTGGATGCCCTAGACGGTTTCAGATGATGATTCATGTTAACCGACCCCAAATCATTTTGGGACTAAGGCTATGTTGTTGTTGTTGGGTCATCCGGAAACAATGTACTCCTTCACCCTCCCCCCCATTGTGGGAGCCCTTAGGTTGAGCATTTGGTGATTTGACGATTTGGGGTGAATTTTGAAAGGTTAAATCGGGAGTTCACTTGGAAATTTTAATGTTAATCACGTATTCACGTCCTAGTGCAGGACAGTTCTATATGCAAACTTGTTGAATACTGAGTTTTTGTGGCATATGTTTTAAGGTGTTAAGGAATTTGAGGCTAGGTGGATTGGATGGGCTGGTGTGAATGTTCCTGATAAAGTTGGACAAGACGCTCTCACAAAGGCTCTTGCAGAAAAGGTTTAATGCTTATAATTAACTCTGGTGTGATTAAATTCTTTTAGTTCTTTAAAGGTTCTAAAATATTTAATGTATATTCAGCTTTGACCAATTTGCTATATTTCATTTAATTTTTAGAGGTGCATACCGGTTTTTCTTGACGAAGAGATAGTACATCAGTACTACAATGGGTACTGCAACAACATTTTGTGGCCTTTGTTTCATTACCTTGGTCTTCCACAAGAAGACAGACTTGCAACTACAAGAAGTTTCCAATCACAGTTTGCCGCCTACAAAAAGGCGAATCAGATGTTTGCCGATGTGGTGAATGAACACTACGAGGAAGGTGATGTGGTGTGGTGTCATGATTACCATCTGATGTTCCTTCCTGAGTGCCTTAAAAAGCATAACAGTGAGATGAAAGTTGGTTGGTTCCTCCACACACCTTTCCCTTCCTCAGAAATTCACAGAACATTGCCATCTCGCTCTGAGTTGCTCCGTGCTGTTCTTGCTGCTGATCTGGTTGGGTGAGTCTTATAATTTAGCTTTGCCTTTTCAAAGTCACATCTTGACACATTGCATTAGACGACTTCAACGATTCTGATTCTGATTCTTACACTGATTAGAGAGAATTTGCTTTTAAAACTCAACCTTCGAATGATCTGGAAAACACTAAAGTTTCTACCTTCGCTTCCATTTTGTTTTGGAAAAAACGAGGCGATTAGCGGTGATCCTCGTTGTCTAATAATAAGTTGTCACAGCATAGGCTTCAGTTATTAGAGGACCCTGTCCATTTATCTCATTGGCCAGGACCTAATCACGGCTGTTCTGTGTTTGAACTTTTGTAAGAATATACGGTGCACCAGGATTGAAAGGCCGTTTAGCCGCGTAATGGAACTTTATACAACACTGGAAGTTATAATAATATTCTAGCTTTCCCAAAAGTGATGACTGATGACCATTGTGTTTCTGAAATTTATACCGGCAATTTTTCAGGATCTTTTTGCATAATGAAAATACATATTGCCTAGTATAATATAGTGTGGAGGTGCTAAGGATGCATACACACTTATCATTAATATACGTAGAGGCTATATCTTCTTGGTTATGGCAGTTTGATGCTATAGATTGCGTTTGCTGCATTGTATCTAAACTTTTTATGGATGAAATTCATCCCCTCATACCTACTAAATAGGGCATAATGCTATTGAATATTTGATTTGTCTAATTTTACCACACTGTTTTTACCCTAAGATGAATAACTTCCCCGTTTATTGTACTTTTTTTTCTTGTTCTTTGTAGTTTTCATACCTACGATTACGCAAGACACTTCGTTAGTGCGTGTACCCGCATTCTTGGTCTTGAAGGTACGCCTGAAGGAGTGGAGGATGATCAAGGGAGATTGACTCGTGTGGCTGCTGTATGTCAAACCTACATTTTCTTACTGAAATAATGCTTAGCTTAAAGTTCTTTGATAATGTGTTCTAAATTTAGGTTGTTTGGGCTTAGAGATGATAAGCTCTTTTTCGTTTCTTTGTCCCTTTGTATAACTTTTTTTTTTTTGTTTCACGACTTAAAATTTCAGTTTCCTATCGGGATAGATTCAGAGCGATTCATTCGAGCCCTTGAACTCTCCCAAGTTCAAGAACACATTAAAGAACTAACAGAAAGATTTTCGGGTCGCAAGGTAGGTTGTTTTACTTCTTATGGTCTCTCTTTTCTTCAGCAGAGTGTGCACATTTCATGTATATTTTGGATTCAGAGCGATTCATTCTGATTTTTAAGAGTTAACCAGTCTTTACCAGTAGCAGCTTTTATTTTCTTTTACTTTCATTGAGTGGTTGAGGTTTAGGAATGGAGGTTTCTTTTCCCCTTGACGTGGGTATGAAAGTTTGGTGGGCTGTACTAAAGTCGATGCATTTATTATTAGGATAGATTCAGAGAACAAGTATCAAGAAGAATGTGTTATTGTTTTTTTCCTTCAACTGTATTAGCTGTAATCTGATCTTGAAGTCTATGTTTTACTCGTAATGGAATCTATGATTGGGATTTGAAGTCTATGTTTTACTCGTAATGGAATCTATGATTGGGATTGAATCTGGTTTGCCAAGGAGTCGTAAGTTACTGAACATACCGTGACTGCATTTTGAGCCAGTATTAATTGCATTCAAAATTTTAAGTGGAATGGCGAAGGTCAAACCACGGCGATTAAGTTTTGCTTGTTACGCCCCCTGTGTTTTGTTGCCATGCTGCTCTTTTTAATGGCTGGCACAGGGTGGGCTAAAAAATTTCGATGCGTTTTTAATCATATGTTTTATTTTATGGCATGTAAATACCAATCTCCTGGCATCGATTGCTAATTAACTGCTTTTGTGTCTGATTATCCATACTCTTTAAATGCCCTTTCTTTTGCGTACTGAATGCTTATCTATGCCAGGTGATGCTCGGTGTCGATCGCCTTGACATGATTAAAGGAATTCCACAGAAGCTACTAGCATTTGAAAAGTTTCTCGAAGAAAACTCGTATTGGAAGGACAAAGTTGTTCTCCTTCAAATTGCTGTTCCAACGAGAACAGATGTCCCTGAATGTATGTTTTTTTCCCTCTTACTATTTGTGCATGTTAGCGGTGATAGAATGACCTCTACTTAAACATTCATTCTTCTCCAAATCAGAAAATGTTAACTTTCTGACAAAAACATTTGATGCAATATGCTCTTTTTAAGTTTCTATTAGTAATATACTAATATGTTGGGCGGGATTGGGTTGTTGCAATGCTCTTTATGTTGAGAAGTAAAGAGTGAAGACTAATTATCTACTAGCGACTTGAGATCATTTGAGATTTTCTAGGTTGTGTGAATCTCTTCTGCATTGTTTATGTTCCTGCCAATAACTTTGTAGTCCAATGCCATCGTCTTTTTTATTTTGACTTTTATCTTTCATTGTTGCAGATCAAAAACTTACAAGTCAGGTTCACGAAATAGTTGGACGAATCAATGGAAGATTTGGATCGTTGATTCGAGTTCCCATACATCATCTGGTCTGTATCTTTTGAAATTGCTGTTTTATCTATATTAAGTCTTATCTTTCTTGCGGAAAAGTGATTGACGTTCTTTTTGAGTTGGGTAGCCTTGTCGAAAAGTGATTAACCTACTTTTTCAGGTTGGGTGTCTCCTTTAATTTTCTGTATTCTAGAGAAACATGCTTGTCAAAATGGCTTTTATGGCAACAAGGATTTTTGTGAAATTATTACATTCAAGACTGTCAACCCATTCGCTCCCCTTATATACGAAACTCGAAATTTTTGAAACGGGTTTTCCTCCATGCGACCATGCCTAAATAGTTTTCTGATATTTCAAGGGCTCATAATTCTTGTGAACAGATGCGCACATCTTGATCATTAAAGTATTATTTCATGATATGGTTTATGCGTTTGAGCTGATAGACAATTTTATTGTTGTAGGATCGTTCTCTGGATTTTCATGCGCTTTGCGCTCTCTATGCTGTGACTGGTAAGTTCAGTTATCACTTGTAATATTCTCGTAGGCTATGGACCTCTGGGGTTTCTAACTTTCCTTGTGTTGATATATTTGAGGCGGTTTTTTTTGTTAAGAAGCCATTGGTAGACATGTATCCCGATACAGGGTTGATATACATCCACTTTCATCCGTTCTTTTTCAACCATTCAATCACTCATTTTCTGCAGTGAGATAGAGAGAAACCCGTAAGTCTGCAAAGTATCTGCATACGTAAGCAGCTATTACCAGTAAAAAAGAATAAAAAAGAATCATATAAGACTATAAGTAACGACCCCGTAGTCCACATGAATCTTTCTGTGCATTTCCCTCTGTAACACCATTTTTGCATCGATTCTATCCCTTACCACTCACAATACATGGAAATGTTGCTTGTATGTTGGACTATTCTTACCTTTGACTCAACATAGCTGTACTAATACATTTATTTTTCAAAACTTAACTTTCACGTCAACTCATAGATTTTTCACACTTTGCTCTTCAACTCTTTTGTAGATGTAGCATTGGTCACTTCATTAAGAGACGGCATGAATTTGGTCAGCTACGAGTACGTAGCTTGCCAAGATGCTAAGAAGGGTGTGCTCATTCTTAGTGAGGTACACATTTATCTCAGCTTTATGCACACCGATACTCACTTGTACATATGAAATATGAAAATATTGGAAAGGAAATGTTAGTCGACTTAGTTCTGTGAAGCTTATTCGTATAGTTTGATTTACAGTGATTAACATATTGTGTTAGTTTGCTGGAGCTGCGCAATCTTTGGGTGCTGGAGCTCTATTGGTAAACCCATGGAATGTCACAGAGGTGGCAGCGGCTATTGGTAAAGCTTTAAATATGTCCGATGAAGAAAGAGAGAAACGACATCAGCTAAATTTCGCACATCTTACTACCCATACTTCTCAGGAATGGGCCGAGACTTTTGTGAGGTATGTTGATGGTAACTCATTTTTCTTTTTGCAAAGTTCTTAGAAAACAAATAAACATTAAGTAATAGACTAATACGAGTAGTATTTTTCACCAAATTTGTGTAATAAATGAGAAAATCGTGCACAGTTATAAGGGCTTAGGATTCTTTTGATATAAAAAGGTGATATTTTGGTACCAAAGCATACCGCATGATATGATGTATTGATCTATATCGCTTCATCTTAGACTTTTTATGAATTTCGAAGATTATTCTATTGCATTCGGTACTCCCTCCATCCCAATTTTATTGTCCCTTTTCTCCCAAAATTGATCTTTAAATAATTGTCCCCTTTCTAAATTTAGTAATGCAAAAATTTGAACATTCAATATTGTCCCTGATTATTAACCATCCCCTCTCGACCACAATATTATTGTCTCAATTTTCTATAGTTCTAGGGGTAAAATAGGTATTTCACCCATTTTCTTAAATCCTCCATAATAGGAAGGGGACAATAACTATGGGATGGAGGGAGTATTGTTTTAGAGAAAAAATGGACTGCAAATAGTCATTATGAACTATGTTACTCTCACACTTCACTTAACTGCCGTGTCGTGTGTCCGACATCGTACTTCGACTCTTCACTTTAGACCAAAAATTGAAAAATTCGCACAAAATAACCATATCCGACACTCTACACGTGTGAGACACGACACCCTTGTCAGAGAGTCCGAGTAACACAGATTATGAAGTTAAATTACGTGCTGATTTTTCTAAGTTATACTCCGTATAAAGTAAACACAGCAATTGTTTTATTATTTCAGCTTGCAATTTTTTTTTCAAGTTTTACAGTTTGAGTCTGATTACAACATAAAACAAAATTCAGGAGGGATTTTTTTTTTATTTTAAATAAAACTTCAGATGAAAATTGTCAATAATGATTGTTTTATTAGTTATAATCGACCTTCAGGGTGTTTTCAAAGTTCTAGTTATGGCAACTTCCATTCTAACAGCCGCTTAATTCTTCAGTGAGCTGAATGACACTGTTGTAGAGGCCCAGCTAAGGATAACACAGAACCGTCCTCTACTGCCAGTTGATTATGCAGCTAACCATTTTCTGAGTTGCAGTAACCGTCTTCTCATACTGGTATTATTTGGTTTTGCTTTGGTTATGATCTATCTTATTCATCGTATATTTATCTATGATGTTAATTTTAGAAAGCTGTTAAAAATTTCTACCCTTAAAACAATGAAAGTTTTTCTAAATCCGTGATTCATTCGATCTTTCCAAAATTTCAGGGATTCAATGCTACTTTGACTGAAGCAGTTGATACTCCTGGTAGAAGAGGCGGAGATCAAATAAAGGAGATGGAACTTAAATTGCATCCAGATCTAAAAGAGCCTCTAACTAATCTTTGCAAAGACCCGAAAACAACAATTGTCGTCCTTAGTGGAAGTGGTAGACCAGTACTAGATGAGGTGCTTAATTTTCTTTTTCCCCCGTTTATGTGTTTTTTATATCTACATTTTCTTAAGCTAGCCTTTTGGATTAGGTTGCATGATCTTCATTATACATGTCGTCACCCTTTTCTAGTCGCCAACCGTCCAATACATACAATAACAGCAACACTACCGTAGTCCCTCAAGGGCTCTCGCAAAATGGCGGCCTTGGCGGGTAAGTAGGGTAAGATATCGAGTTGCTGTTTCGGAATGATATTAGGGTAATGGCTCGACAATTATAGTAAATGACCTCTACTTCACCAAATAAAGTGTGACCATCCAGACCAAACAATGGCGGCTCTTGGCTACATTTAAGATGGAAAAGCTCTAATGATTATATGTGTATCTTGGGCATGGGGTTTTGTCCCTAAAATCGCATTTTTGTAATTGCTTTTAATTTTGGTTCTCATGCAGAATTTTGGAAACTATGACATGTGGTTGGCAGCAGAGCACGGTATGTTTTTGCGCCACACGAGAAGAGGAGATTGGATGACAACTATGCCGGAGCATTTGAACTTGGATTGGGTCCCTAGTGTAAAGGTATTCCTTAGTTCGCTTCAAGTCAATGTTCAATAGTCCTGTTTTGGCCGTCTTTATCTCTTATTAACTATGGTTGTTTTGACATTTCTAGCACGTATTTGAGTACTTCACTGAGAGAACTCCTAGGTCACATTTTGAACTCCGTGAAACTTCACTTGTATGGAACTACAAGTATGCTGGTAATACTCTTATTTTAATATTAAGTACCCTGTTATTTATATTTACCTATTTATTCATTTTCCGATGTATTTTATTTTGTAGACCCTGAATTTGGAAGACTCCAGGCCAGAGACATGTTACAGCACCTGTGGACAGGCCCGATATCAAATGCAGCTGTTGAAGTCGTGCAAGGTAGTAGATCTGTTGAGGTCCGAGCTGTGGGCGTGACCAAGGTAATGTTCTTGAATGACTTTTGTCGCATCTTTTTTACCCCATCTCCGTTTTTTTATTTAAATCTTCTATATCAATATACACAGAAAGTTAATAATATAAGGATTTGGTTAGGCAATCTATACGACTGAATATCCTGAAATGTACATCTGTCATAAATCATTTTTCGCTGCAAATCTAATGGCTTTCTGAGCATCTTTCTACTCATTAACGTGTTTACGGTTGCATTCTATAATCTTTCCTTTTGTTATTGCTGAAATAGGGCTCGGCAATTGATCGGATACTGGGGGAAATAGTCCACAGCAAACCATTGACATCGCCGATTGATTACGTCTTATGCATAGGCCATTTCCTTGAGAAGGTAAAATCCATGATTCAAGTATTTTTCTTTTATTTTTAATATTATAGTAAATGTAAATAAATGAGTAAGGAGTAATAATTTTGCCTTTTGGTTTTAGACCGTCTCATTTTGATCAAACTCTTTGCAGGACGAAGACGTATTTACATTTTTTGAGCCAGAGCTTCCTTCTGACAACGGGTGTCACTCCCGTTCAAAATCAGCCGACCTATCGAAGCTTCCTGGAGATAGGAGGCCGCCATTGAAACTTCCGTCTGGCAGAGGCGGATCAAAGTCCTTAAGTAGCAAATCACCCCAACAACGCTTCTCGGAGAAGAAGCCCGCCAACCAAAATGGCGGTGCCACACGAAAGCAGTCGTCGGAGAAGACATCATGGAGCGTGTTGGATCTTAACAAGGAGAACTACTTCTCGTGTGCTGTTGGGCGCACCCGGACCAGCGCCCGGTACATGCTCGGGTCTCCGGATGACGTTGTCTCGTTTTTAAAGAGAATGGCTGAGGCCTCCTCTACTGGGTCTCTACCATGTGTTTAGAATCTAATTGTTTTTTGGGCCGGCCTACGAAACTGCATGTTTGGCCCGACCCTGAAGTTCGGGCCCGAACGGCATATGTAACCTGATTTTGACCGGAAATCCCAAAACAAATGCAAATTAATTGATTGAATAATATTGGCATCAACTTATGATACTTTATGCTCACCCAAGTTGCAAGGCAAGCTTACACCACATCGATAGTGACTTGAATTAATTAAATTGAAATTTAGCGAATGAATTATTAGTCAAATACTCAGATTATCATGCAAATAATGATATGATTAGAGTGTTTTACAATTTTTCCGGAAATATCTTATTTTCGTATACTTTGAAAGTTGACATTGTTTAACTAATAATACAGGTTAGAGAGATGATAACGCCACAACCAATATTAATAACGGTACTCAAAATGTGAGTGAGTATATATTAAATGACGCTAACAAAAACGGCACTGGTGTTATCACATACCTATTTTTAAGCAGTAGGTCTTGCTTGCGACGGATCGGATCTTGCGACGGGTATTTTGTGAGAGGAAATGGGTAGAAGGGACAAGGTGGGCACCCCCCATGTGCTTCTCCACTCACCCTTGATGTATATTTTCTGAGAGAATATGATATCCGTCTTAAGCTTGCGACGGATAGTGTCCGTCACAAATGAGAATTTGTGATTTTTAAGACAATCTTAGCGTACAATTGCTACCAAAAATAATAAGATTTCAAATATCTATACATCAGCAAACATCAGCAAACAGTAAATTGCATAATGTTCAACTTCTAGTACATTGAATAATGCCTCTTAAGATAATTTTTTCCCTCACAAACTAGAATTAAGTTAAGAAGACTAGACTTCTAGCATTGACTAAATACTCAATATGGAAACTACATTTTGATCAATTCTAATATTACTATCAACCAATTGACATAAAATACAATGAAATCTTGACCGACTTAATAGATACGAGTAATAAGTAATAATATTAAAGATATGGAGTAGTTATGGATCAGAACTAGCTATTTAAAAAACAATAGAGATGGAATTAGTTTTACTTTATGCCGTGTTCTGAAATAAAAAATTGTCTATATTTTTTATTTTTACGAGTTGAGTTCTTGAAATTATAGATTTATTAAATGTATTATTAATTTTAATTTTAAATCCAATTTCATAAACGTGTTTGGAGTCTGAAGACTAGGTAAAATTCAATTCCATATTAGAAACGGGTCACCCTTGTCGTCTTATCGAGGTCGGACACAGTGCAACACATTTGACAAGTATATGATAAAAGAGAGTAGATAATAATGAACGTAAGTGAAATTTTGGGGTAGGAATTTCCGACCCCAAATTTAACTACTCTGGAGCATATAAGAATTATGTCAAATTTCAATCCTAAATAGCGAGAATTCTCAAACGTTAAAAGATGTATGAATTCCGAAATTCTATTTCAATTACAAGTTCACATGTCATTACTCATTAGATAATTCTTCCAAACCGTGTCTACTAAGAGCAACTCCAATGGCAAGCTACAAGACATTGTAGCTTGCTTTGACACTTTTTTTTTCCAAGCAATAATGCTTTCAGGCTACAATATCCTCCAATGGTGATCTACACATAATTTAGCCTACAAGGTCCCACATAACAAAAAAAATATTGTAGTATAAATTATTTAATTGTTTTTTATTTACTTATTTTATTTCAAGCTAACAAAGCTACACATGCTCATAGGCAGGAAGTTACTTTTGTACTCCAATGGTTAGCATACCGCTTGACAATTTACGTTAATTGCAAGCAGGTCCTTAAATGTAACCATTGGAGTTGTAGTACTTCGTATACCTTTTATATTTTTATTAAGACCAATACAATATAGGGAAAAATGAAATTCAAAACGTAATTTATTATAACAATATCTCTATTTTAACCATTGAAGTAAGTCCATTTTCACCCATAAAAATACAAAATCATGAGTGAAGCATTATATATACCATTATGATTTTAAGCTTCAAATTACAGAAGAGCACTAAGTACACATGACCTTTAGAATATAATTGAAAAAATAATAATTTTGGGATCTATTAATTGACCAAAAATTGGTAATTGATTGGTAAAGCACGTGCAACAGAGTGGAGGAAATCCCCCTTCTCCCTTCTCCACCATTTAACAACTAATCACCATGTTCTCTAATCAACCAAAACAACTAACACAAACAATCATTATTCCCATTAAAATATTCCTACAATTATTTAAATTTTATAGCCTTATTGTCCCAACATAATCGACCGACTTATTTTACAGTTACACATTTTTATCTCGGTCGATTATTTGTTTACTTTAAGTGAACATATCATTTGTGATAAGTATTTTAAGCAAAATTAAACAAATAATTGAGACAGTGAACAAAAAAGTTTTATGTTTTAAGACATTTATGCATCTCTCTAGTAATCTAGTATACCTCCAGACTCCAGTATATAAACAAGAAACCAATTACTCACTTTTCATGATACAAAAGCCTGTTTCGTTCATAAAGTTCAAATTTATGTAAAGTTTATTTCAACTTTTGGTAATTTAAAACTAAAACCAATAAACTATATGAAAAGTAAAAATAATACAAAAAATCAATCAATTTAAACAAGTATGGATATATTTGAGTAGATAACAATCTATCATATAAAATATGACAATTATATTCTCATTAGTCACAACCATAATCTCGTCATTCACATTACAGTTATGGCAAAAACATCTTATTAATCATTATAATTTACCAAAAAGTTAGATTTTCTCTATAAACTATCTCACTTTACCTGAAAACTTTCTAAAGATTAATTTTACCTATATTTTCACTCAAATTAACCGCTATATTTCCAAACATAAATCCATTTCCCATAATGTAAATACAACTTTTCTAATTAACCTTTGCAAGGGTGGAGTCTAGTAGTTAAACTTTAGATCAAAATTAAGGGACACGGTTTTAAACCCCTCAAAGAACAATCTTGTGCACTACTTATGCCTAGAGGGCAGAGGCTATACTTTTTTAAAGTTCAAGTCTGCCACTCTCAGGTGACTTACGGCTGACATACATAACCCACTGCACACCGACTCACCGAGGTAGCGGCTGTGGATTTTACCGTTTAAAAAATGTAGGCCATTTGTGGCATGCGGGAAGGGCTCGTGCAGCTGCAGCAGGATATACAATACGTGTAATAAATACATTAATTGGTGTTTGTTTTATTAATTAATATACATTTATACAATTATACACACAGTGGCGGAGCCAGGATTTAAATTTAGGGGGGCGAAAAATTTTAGGGGGGGCGAACGACTATTTTCATAAGTTACTTTTAAAATATTTCGCTAAAAACTTCGAAAATTTCAACCGTCAGGCCCGACCGCCCCTGCTAGCCCCCCGTAGCTACACCACTGTATACACACAATTTACAACAACCTTTTTTTAATTCATAGACACTATATATAAAACTCCATAATGTTCATTACTTTTTGCCAAAAATAAAGTTTCTGACGCGAAATCAACCCCGAATTTCTCTCATTTCTTTAAATTAATTTCCCAAATTTTCGTAGAATCATCAATTCGATCTGCGTTTCACTCTGTATGTTCCATTCATTCTATCATTCTCTTATTATTTTCAGCAATTTAAGTATAATTATTATTATTATTGTTCATTGTATTTTGTTTTGCTTTATTGGAACTCAATTTATGTGCTAAGGTTTGTGAGAATTATATTAATTTGATGTTTTTTGTGATGTGGGTAATGATTGTTTTTGATAGATCTATAATGGGTTATAATTAATTGAGCATATCATTAATTAATTAATTAATTAATTTAATGAATTAGTTAGTTAGTTAGTTAATTTCCCAGTTTTTAATGTATGAAAGTTTGTAAATTTGATTGATTTGATGTTTGATCTGAGCTGGGATCGATTTGATTTGAGCCATTTTGGTTAAAAATTGGATCTTTATTACATTCTGTACAATTTGATTGTACACATTTTAGAATTATTAGAATTTCCATAGTATATTTTGAAAAACGTATACAATCAAATGAAATGGAGGGAGTATCACGTTTTAATGTCGTTTGTTATGTATAATTGTTGGTAGTTGTTGCACTTGCCTGATCTGAGCTAAACTATAGAATTTCTATGTGAAATAATTCCGATATATTTTGAAAAACGTATACAATCAAATGGAACCGTGGAAGTATCATTTTCAATGTCATTTTCACCTATGGTTGATAGGTAGTTGTTGGACTTGCCTGATTTGAGCTAAACTAGAATAATTGTCACATATTTTGAAAAACGTATACGATCAAATGTTTCAATGTCATTTTATGTAATGTTGATAGGTAGTTGTTGCACTTGCTTGATGTGAGCTAAACTATAGTTTTCATGTGAAACGAATGCGATCAAATGGAATAACAGAAGTGTCATGTTTCAATGACATTTTTCCGTATCGTTGATGGGTAGTTGTTGCACTTGTTTGATCTGGGTTAAACCAACAGTTTTCATGTGAACTAATCCGTCTAATTTTGGTTTTGCTATTCATTACTACTTATAGATCCGATTTTTGTTATTGAAAAAGAAGTATTGTTTTTAGTTAGCTGACGGTTGACAGTGTTATCTGATTTGATCCTGTAAATATGGGTTGGTAATTGACTAGGGTAAATGTTGACCTTTGTTCAAATATTGCGTGTATCTGTTTTGTGACTTTTATCTTTTGCTTTGATTTTACTCATGCACTTGATCATCAATCACTCAATTGGTTATTGAATTTGCATGTTTTTTTGTGATTGTTTCTTTGGTTTAAAGCTATATATAGGAGTATCTAAGATCTGTTGTCTTTTTACGATTTACATTTTAGAACTAACTAGGGATCTGATTAGTTTTTTTTCTATGGTTGCGACAATTTTTACCGTAGGAGGTGTTCCGCGATGACTACTCATACGCCAAAGAACATTTTAATTACCGGAGCAGCCGGGTTCATCGCATCTCATGTTGCGAACCGCCTTATAAGGAGTTACCCCGAGTACAAGATTGTTGTGCTCGACAAGCTTGATTATTGCTCAAACCTTAAAAATTTGCGCCCTTCTCAATCATCCCCTAATTTCAAGTTTGTCAAGGGGGACATTGCTAGTGCCGATCTTGTTAACTACCTTCTTATCACCGAGTCCATTGATACTATCATGCACTTTGCTGCACAGACCCATGTCGACAATTCTTTTGGCAACAGCTTTGAGTTCACCAAAAACAATATTTATGGTACTCATGTCCTTCTAGAAGCGTGTAAGGTCACAGGACAAATCAAGAGGTTTATTCATGTTAGTACTGATGAGGTTTATGGAGAGACAGATGAAGATGCTGTTGTCGGAAACCATGAAGCTTCTCAGCTTCTTCCAACAAACCCGTATTCGGCTACAAAGGCCGGGGCTGAGATGCTCGTGATGGCTTATGGCCGATCTTATGGCTTGCCGGTTATTACAACCCGTGGAAACAATGTGTATGGACCTAACCAATTTCCTGAGAAGTTGATCCCTAAGTTCATCCTTTTAGCCATGAGAGGGAAACCTCTCCCGATCCACGGAGACGGGTCTAATGTGAGAAGTTATCTTTACTGTGAGGATGTGGCCGAGGCCTTTGAGGTCATTCTCCACAAGGGAGAAGTAGGCCATGTGTACAATATCGGAACCAAGAGGGAGAGGAGAGTCATTGACGTCGCTCAAGACGTATGCAACCTTTTCTCCATGGATTCCGAGAAAGTCATCAAGTTTGTTGAGAATCGTCCCTTTAATGACCAGAGGTACTTTCTGGATGATGAGAAGTTGAAGGAATTGGGATGGTCGGAGCGAACCCCTTGGGAAGAGGGTTTAAAAAAGACTATGGAGTGGTACATAAGTAATCCCGAGTGGTGGGGTGATGTGTCAGGAGCGCTCCTTCCTCACCCGAGAATGCTCATGATGCCAGGTGGCATTGAGAGGCATTTCGAGGAAGCTGACAAGGACAATTCCGGGGAGCTCCCCGTTACTCCGAGCAAGATGGTGGTCCCCGTTGCCAAAAGTAACGGCTCTCAGAAAGAATCATCATACAAATTCTTGATTTATGGTAGAACTGGTTGGATCGGTGGTCTCCTCGGTCAAATGTGTGACAAGCAAGGCATTGCTTACGAGTACGGAAAGGGTCGTCTGCAAGACAGAGCATCTCTCATTGCCGATATCCAGAATGTCAAACCTACACATGTCTTCAATGCTGCCGGTGTTACTGGTAGACCCAATGTTGACTGGTGTGAATCTCACAAACCTGAGACGATCCGCACCAATGTGGTTGGTACTTTGACTTTGGCTGATATCTGCAAAGAACATGGGTTGCTTATGATGAATTATGCTACTGGGTGCATTTTCGAATATGATGCGGCACATCCACTGGGTTCTGGAATCGGGTTTAAGGAGGAAGACACCCCCAATTTCATGGGTTCCTTCTACTCGAAGACTAAAGCTATGGTATGTTTCTTGTCTTTTCAGTGGTCAACGTAGTACTATTTACTCAACTAATTACCCATCAATGCATTTAATACAGCGATTAATCTGATGTGTTATGTTTTAGGCAAATTCTCATATCAAACGGGTGGTATCCGTATGAAATTAAGATGGATCGATAAAATGTGAACATTTCCCGATAAAAAGTTGCCATTGATTTATTGTTAGAATTTATTGTTAGAAAGTGACAATTTTAGATATAACTTGTTATTATGAAATGGCACTTTATAAAATGGAGACATTGTTCTCGTCTTGAGGGAGACTAACTGAATAATTGCTCATTAGTACATTTATACATGTCATGTTTTCACTATGTGACACAGTCGCTCACTAAATTAGCTGTTAATCAAACACTTGTCTAGTTATCTTACAGTTTGCTGATGTATGTTAATTGGTTATATCAATTATCAGGTGGAAGAGTTGCTCAAGGAATTTGACAATGTTTGCACCCTTAGGGTCCGAATGCCCATATCCGGTGACCTCAGCAACCCACGAAACTTCATCACAAAGATCTCTCGCTACAACAAGGTAGTTAACATCCCCAACAGCATGACCATTTTGGACGAGCTCCTACCCATTTCCATCGAGATGGCCAAACGTAATCTGAGAGGCATATGGAACTTCACCAACCCGGGTGTAGTAAGCCACAATGAGATTCTCGAAATGTACAAGAACTACATTGACCCAAGTTTCACCTATTCTAACTTCACTTTGGAAGAGCAAGCCAAGGTCATTGTCGCCGCCAGAAGCAACAATGAGATGGATGCCTCCAAGTTGAAGGCCGAATTCCCAGAGCTCCTAAGCATCCAGGATTCATTGATCAAGTATGTTTTCGAGCCAAACAAGAAAACTAACTACTCTGCTTGAGTTTGATGTTTTCTGCTCGATTCAAAGATATTGGCATTTTTTTTCCTAGTAGGTGATGTTCATGCATCATAGCTAGCAAGTATTGTGTGCCCTTTGGCCCAAAATTCATTCTTAGTCTTTTGCAATGTTTTTAATAACTAGTTTGGACGAGAATTATATCTTTCGTAATTAGGTGTTATATTTTCCGCTTTCTTTTTTGTGCTGTTTTTTTTTTCTTTGAAGTATACGGTGTTCATCACCCACCCATTTGTAATTCTACGAACCCTACTGTTAATTTTGTTAAGGTTATCAGGTTCATTTTGTTCATCATTTTGTATTTTTGTTCTCATCAAATACCGTCTTCGTAATGTTACTACAGTTATTTTTTTCAATGCTATGCTAGCTTGCATTTCTTGATGCAATACTGCTGAATGTGCTGATTCTGAGATCGTCCTCTTGACAGTTCTCAGTACTGCACAATATTTTGGGACAAATGTTAAGTAAAACTTGCCTCAAGGGTTTCAGTAATATTTTGAATTTATGATGAAATGTATGAAAATTAAGGATTGTTGTGAAGGATTAATTTGTGTATTATTATTCATGCAGTTATGCTTTACAAAGTGCCTTTTTTTTTTTTTTCGGAATTCCGGTTATTAAGAACTTTACATCTAAGCTTGTCATCTCCTCGGTTTGAATGGGTGTATTGTTGCTCCTCCTTTGAGGGTAAGGAGGATGTCCTTTCGAAGGACACAAATATCTCTCAGTTGCGTATAAGTGAGGCCAAAGTGAATTGTAATTAAACTGTATGGTTTGTGTGTCACTATAATCTATGACGAGTTGCATTTTTGTAAACTTTTGACTATAATTAAGTAAATAAATTATTAAAGTAAGTGATATAATATACAACTATTAAGATAATTACATTTGTGAAGGGGAGAGTGCTAAGAAATGAGGAAATAGTTAAAGGTCACTAGTCACCACTACACGATTTTAAGTAAAACGACTTAAAAAATAGGTTTGTAAAACGGATATTTTTGGTAAATAACCTTTTACTAGACGAGTAACATGATATTTGTATAATTAAAACGGTTTTACACAGTTTTAGTATAAAGACCCCAAAAATATCTGAAATAACCACTAACAAGTAACAACGATGCCAACCAACACGTTAAGTGATTATCTAGACATAACAAATGGGTCATTCAGGCCAAATTCGAATCAATTTATTTCCGAGTCAACAATTATAGGTTAGTTTTAAGTGTAGGTCATCTTTGGACAAGCTCAGTATCTAGACTTAGCGATTCCGTTTCCATTGCATCATTTTGGATCACTTTGAGTCAAATGATAGTACACAACAATTGGCTTGACTATCAAAATATGACAAACACAAATTCATACCATCCCTACCACAAAAATCAATTTAAGAAAGAACACATAAATACATAATACATAGTACAATAATTATACATGAAATTAATGAATTTAGATTAAAAAAAACTTTGAAAGTGTAATACAAGAATCTTAATATTCATTCAATATAGTCAACTACTCTCTCTTTCTGCATAATTTAATCAATTGGTATTTCTTCCCTTTTCATCAATTTTCCTTTTCATATCATATATTTTGCTTAACCATTCATTATTAAGTAACCCATTTTGGTAAAATTGTTAATTTGCTCCTAATTTTAGGGTTTTGTTTGGTGTTTTTAAGGGTGAATGTTTCTGGGTTTTGTTGTTTTTGTTTGAGTTTGTTTCATTGTGAATTGTGAATTGGTTTTTTTTTTATTAGTAATTATTTTAATTGTATTGAATTTAATGTAGTCCCTCCGTCTCAATTATTTGTTTACCGTAGATAAAATAATAAAAATAAACAATTGATTGGGACCGAAGGAATAGTTGTTACTGTTGCATTGTCAAATTGTGTGCAATTGTCGATTGAGTAAGTCTCTTGTGAAACCGTCTAACTCATTCAGCTGAAAACGGGCAAAAATGGGGTCAATTTAACGACAAATGTAACCAGCCACATGTCCTACGCTATAACTGGTTGTCCGTGACATGGTCACATTTATCCTTAAACTGGCCACATTTGGCCCATCTTATGCTGAAGACGGGAAGACGGAATTGGTCCGTCTTCAATGAGAATTTGTGGTCATCTAATGAGGTAGTTGGAGGACGGTGCCCAAGACCGAGGTTTTAAACCCGCTTTGCCAAAACCTGTGTGTATGGTTTCATATGATGTTTTGATGAAAATGCAGACCTATTAGTGTTGTCACTGAGCTATGAATTGTTGTATTGTTTTTGTTTACGTGATTGTTAATGACGGTTTCAAATGATGATTCATATTTGCCGACCTCAAATCATTTTGGTATAATGTTCTTCTGTTGTATGAGCAATATGGGTACAACTTTTGGGTATTGATACAAGTTTGGACTTAATTGGAGGCTAATGCTTTAGGAGCAAAGCGAAAAAAGTGAATGTTATTCATATGGAACTGACTTGTTTTGCATTCACATCCAAATATCCAATGCAAGTGAAGTAGACTAATATTTAGTTGTCGTCGTAATTTTGCAGCATCAAGTTTAGAGGACATTGCTGAAAATGGCGGCTTCCTCTGCTATTTCTTCCACACCCTCTTCTTTCCTTCATAAGGTTAGCGGTGTTCATGTTGCTTCTACTGAAACTGTGACGTAATGATGTATTTAACGACTTTTCTTTTTTTTGTGCATTAAGGATGTCAATCTCTCTGCTTTCCCTTCCTCTTGCTCCAATCGCTCTCAGTTTTCCTCTTCAAAATGGGGCAAAACAAGGTCGAAAAATATAGTTTCGGTCATGAGTCCACAACAGACAGAGCGAAAGCCTTCAACAACAGGCTCGGTACAATTCTTGTTTGAAATTTGATTTCACACTTACTGGATTGCCTTTAGATCTCATCCTTTGGCTGGTTATTGAAATTTAACATGTTTCTGCTTTGCATGATCCATTCAATTTAGGTTAAAAATGTGATGACAATGACTGAAAAGATATTGGCTAAGGGTTCAGAGAGATCCCAGCTAGTACCGGGTGATAACGTTTGGGTCAATGTTGATGTTTTGATGACCCATGATGTTTGTGGACCTGGTTCCATAGGCATCTTCAAGAAGGAATTTGGAAAGAATGCCAAGGTATTTATGTCACATAAACTAAATGTGATTGAAAACATTCATTTTCATGGTTGCATATTTGCTACTTCGTATTTATGTGAGATATTTTGTGCCTAGATTAATAAACCCTTTAGCTCAGTTTCACTCGTTTGATTTAAAGATGTACTTCCTCCGATTCATTATATTCTCTACGTTTAATCAGAAGACTCCTCAGTCCTCACCAAAAAATATAAACGTAAAGAACCAAAAGAGTCCAAGAAAGTATATATCTTATTGTGTATGTTTGACATCTAATTTAATGAGTTTGTGGCGAAATTATTTTATCGGATCCCACGATAAAAAGTTAGAATAGCTTACAAGTGCTCGTACGGCAGCTTTCAATAGAAAGTACGCTTACCCAAAGATGCTGTAAAACAACAAAAATGTTAAGTCAATTGGACTCTTTGTATATAATACCTGCAAATTTATGATTGCTTAGTTTTCTGTTGATAGGAATCGTCTCGTTTCAAATAGCATTCTGACATTACATTCTCAAAACCACAACATCCTTCAATTGTTGTGGCAGTGCATATATGAATGCTGTGTGAGATAATTTAATCAACATTTGAAAAGAGACGCAATATTCGTAATTCCTGTTGAACTGAACTCATTCTGAAATTATGTTTACCTTTGTATGTGTCCACATTTGTTCTTATGTTTCCTCTCAAAAAATAAATTGAATGGTAAACTTGAATGTTTATGCAGGTGTGGGACCGGGAAAAGGTTGTCATTATTCCTGATCACTATATTTTCACTAGTGATGAACGTGCGAACCGCAATGTTGACATCTTGAGGGACTTTGTGAAGGAGCAAAATATCAAATATTTTTATGATATAACAGATCGTTCGGATTTTAAGGTGCTTTCTTTGTGTTGTCAATTCTTCTATTCTTTGTTTAGGAAATTAGAGCTTATAAAGTTTGTTGTCTTTGCAGGTAAATCCTGAATATAAGGGTGTTTGTCATGTTGCTCTTGCACAAGAGGGGCACTGTAGGCCGGGAGAGGTGCATATTCTCTTTTTTTTTACAATTGGTTTGGTGTTCCATAAATTTTTTGGATGGTGTGAATCTCATAATGCCACCGTTCCTTGCTTCTTAGGTCTTACTGGGGACTGACTCTCATACTTGTAATGCTGGAGCATTTGGGCAATTTGCTTCAGGAATAGGAAACACTGATGCTGGTTTTGTTCTGGGCACTGGTAAAATATTGCTAAAGGTGTGGAAGTTAGTCAGTTACTCCCAATTAGTATTAGTTGTATACAACAAAGTGATTCTGTTTTTTTCCCCTTTGTGTTTGTGTGTGATGTGCCTGTGTTATGCTAACCCTCAATGCAAATTTCATTGGGTCATCCTTTGGCGAGAACAGCCTCCATGTGTTTACAATAAAAGGTAAGGTGGCTTTGTTTGAACTGCCCAAGTGCCGATCCAATCATCATCTGCTGAAACAAGTAAATGAATGAAAGTCGATGCTATGAAGCCTCTTGTATAAGTCGTCATTATTCCTACTTTTTTAAATACAAATTAAGTAGTCATACCCAATTTGTTACAAAAATCAACGCGAGACTTCTCTTGATGACCTTTTGAGGGCCTTACATTTCTTAGTTATGATCATATGCAAGGCCTTTTCGTTCATCTTTTAAGTGCTTCATGATTGTTACATTCTTTTCTTTTCAATCAAAGTTACCATTTGAATCTATAAGCTAACGGTATTAATCACCACGCAATCCTCAAGGTTCCGCCGACTTTAAGATTCGTTTTGGATGGAGAAATGCCCGATTACTTGCTTTCAAAGGATTTGATTTTGCAAGTAAGTTCTTGCTTGTTTTCACTGTTTCTATCAATTAATTGCACACATTAGTCATGTATTGATGATTCTCCCCCTTGTCTGAAATGGCTCGCAGATAATTGGTGAAATATCTGTGGCCGGTGCAACATACAAAGCAATGGAATTTGTTGGATCTACAATTGAAAGTTTGACAGTTGAGTATCCATTATCGGTTTTTATTTTACCATTTCCTTGGTTAAAAGTTCATACCTATTGTTTGCTGGTGAATTAGTGGGAGTGCTAGCGTCTCTCTGTTTTGTATCCAAGATAAAACGAAAATACTCCCTTGATTTGATTGCTTAACAGTTATCAATAACACACATTTCACTGTCACACTTATCTTTGGGCTTCAGATGGAAGATAGAATGACACTTTGCAATATGGTTGTGGAAGCTGGTGGAAAGAATGGTGTTGTCCCTGTCGATAGTACCACATACAAGTATCTTGAGGTTTGTACTCTAAATTTCGTTGTTTATTGTATCCTTTGTGCTATCCGTCTTACCACAAAGTGTGTGAGATGGTGCTTGCAACCCATTTCTTTCTCTCTTTTTTCTTGTTTGTCTATTAATCATCTTTTCTAATACGGAGTATAAAATTTTGAATGGGTATCATTTAAAGTATGTAAAATTAAAATGTGTTTCTTGGCTTTTTTGTGCAGGACAAGACAACTCTTCCTTATGAACCTGTTTACAGTGATAGCCAAGCAAGGTAACTCCATACGATTGAATGACCTGAATATGTGTCTTGGCTGTAACCGAAGCTTTGTATCGCCAATATCGCACCTTGAATATATATACGACAGTAAGTTTTGTATGAGACCGTCTTACATGTGAGACCAATATAAATACTCCTGTAATACTCATTTAATTATACAGGATATTTGTTGGTTTCACATGTAAGACTATTTCATATAAGAATCTGTGTATGAAATAATGCTAGCTGAATAAACTTTTGACAATTGGTTATGTTTGACTGCTGGTGGTTATATTGTTGTGCTTGAAAGTTACTTCTCTTATATCTTCTTGGATTTCAGATATCTGTCTGAATACCGGTTTGATGTCTCAAAGCTTGAACCGCTTGTTGCTAAGGTAAATAGTGTCATGAGAAACTAAACTCTTCAGACCGTTTTTGTTCTATTGATATGACATTAAATTCATCTTCACTTTTTGTTTTTCAGCCTCACTCTCCTGATAATCGGGCTTTAGCTCGAGAATGCAAAGATGTCAAAATTGACAGAGTTTATATCGGTTCTTGTACTGGTGGGAAGACAGAAGATTTTCTTGCTGTAGCCAAACTTTTCCTAGCTGCGGTTAGATGTTATCGCTTTTATACTTTGTCATAATGTCATTCTTGCATATACTTTGACACTTATTTTTGTTTCCTTCATGTGAACAAAGTTCTCGGTATATGTTACTTTTTTTTACCAACTGTAAATCTGTAATCTTATTCTTGGATGTTATGGCACCTTCAATTTTCTTGCGATCTTTGAGTCTTAAACCATCAAATATACTGCAGGGCAAAAAGGTCAAAGTTCCCACTTTCCTCGTGCCAGCGACCCAGAAGGTTTGTATATTCCTGAAGTCTAAATACACGGTGAATCGGGCACTTTTCCGTAGGTACCAATATGCTGAATTTATACCTATGTTGACAAATTTGTAGGTGTGGATGGATGTGTACACTCTGCCTGTGCCTGGTTCAGGCGGTAAGACATGCGCCCAAATATTTGAAGAAGCTGGATGCGACACACCGGGAAGTCCTGGTTGTGGAGCATGTCTTGGTGGCCCCAGAGACACCTATGCTCGTATGAATGAACCGATGGTAAGTTATAAAATAGCACCCTATAAACAACATTTTGGTATTAAGCGTTTCCAAACAATATGTAATTGCATCTTTTTACTGTGCCAAAAAATAAAATAAAACAAAACAAAATAAAATAAAAATAATTCTCTTTGGTATTCATTGTTGTCTTCTCGTCTTGACTATTATTAGGCTATTAGCCAGAAAGACTTGCAATTTTTCCGTTTCGGGTCTAATTATAAAGGCTTGCAAATTCTAGTTGCCAGAAGTCCATATTACTGATATGTTACTGATCCTAGGAACATATCAGTAATTATTCTAGTTGCCAACTAAGTGGTCTCTTCGTACCTTAATTATTGTCGCAGGTTTGTGTCTCGACAACAAATAGGAACTTCCCGGGTAGAATGGGGCACAGAGAAGGGCAGATATATCTAGCATCTCCTTACACGGCCGCGGCTTCAGCCCTTACAGGATATGTTACTGATCCTAGGGAGTTTTTACAGTAAGCTTTCAGTACTTCTGGAGTTGTGATCCTACTTGTTCGTTTCGATAATAATTTTCTGATTTTTCTCCACCGATTCTTGCTTAACGAGCTTTGCACTGCGTTTATATACCTCTGCGTTTGCTATGCTCTTTGGCATTTGTAATCGCTTTATAAGTGTTGGAGACGTCAACAAAAGAAATATAGAGGTTTAGTTCGTTGTATTTCGAACCATGAATAATTATACGAGGTTTAGCTGTTTTTCTTACAAGTGATGGGATTTTTTTTCCAAAGCGGTTTGCTCCAACAGAAAGTCATCGGAAAAGCTTTGTGAGTGTCGATCTACTATCTTACAACACAACATCGAAACATTTGTCCTCTCTATCATAACATTTACTTGTACATTATATTAGTAGATTTATGTTTTGGAGTACACAAATTGTAAATTTCACTTAATTACGACATCTTTCAAAATACACAAGCCGCTACTTCATGCACGTCTCCTTCAATTCCGAAAGCCATCACAAAAAGTCCTTCAGCATCGTATTGCTACCTTCAATCTCTTCACCTTCTTGTATATCATGGCAGTTCTCCATAACTTGTCCTACCTAATATTGATGCATTATGAAATCAAACGCTGATTATCAATTATCGATGTTTAGATGACGATACAAAAATGGAAATATACGACATTAATATTTTCTTATAAGTGAATATCTTAACATAATATGTAGCGTCATACATTTCCATTTGTAATAGCATAAAGTCACTATTTTTATTACTGTATTATGAATTATGATAGAATAAAGCAAAAATTAACTCACGTGACTACAAGAAACTTCATTTTCGGATTCTTCTTGTTGAGGAGGATGACGGTGAGGAAGCGGTCTACCCCTCTCATCATACAAGATAAGCCCACTAGTTTTCAAAAACTTACACTTTTGGCCCATTAATATGGGCCGTTGCCAAACCGGTGGCAACTTCGAGCCCAAACAACCCGAAAACTTCACACACTTAGCCATGAAATCATCACTACTCCACTTATTAGCCATGCTCCAACAAGCTGAACCAACTATAACATTCTTCACATAAAATGTGCATCTTGTACAAGTACTTTGCTCCTCGTAATTAATCAACGACGATGATTCACTCTCATTGTCGGAATCAAGGTTCGCAATTTTATTTCTTCGACCCTTTTTCCTAAACACCATTATTATAACAGTCGCGCAAGCCAGACTGACCAGTACTGCGGTACAAACAAGTAATGCCACGGCTTTCCGAGTGGATATCTTCCATTTATCCTCGAAATTCCACAATGCATCCATGCATAAGGATATACTATATATTACCTATATAGGTGTGTTTTTTTAGGGTGGAATAAATTGGACATGAAATAATGTAATGTATGGAAATGGGAACAAGTTATTGGTATATACTTAATTTGGATGCTAAATATAACGGTGGTTTATCACGTGAAATTGAGAAGGTGTGTACTTAATTTATAGCCGTTGCAATGTATATATTAATTAGTAAATTAAGAAAAATAATAACTCACGGGTATTCTATGAGGAACAAATTAAACACATGAACGTTAAGAATTGGGTGGTAATAATTTGGTAAATAAGATACTATGGAGTATGGTGGTACGACATCAATTATTGTTGATATATGTATGAGAATATATATTAATGCAAGGTCATTTATTCGTTTTTTAAAGATGTGCGAGATCGAGGTGTCCATCGTCAGCAATAGTGAGTATTGTTTTAAGAGATGGGGGTGAATAACCAGCACATCAAAATCATTTGATTGCACGTGTTTTGTTATTAAAAAAGATTGAAAATAGTATATCCACCAGATTAATAAATACAGTAAAATTAAAAACTAAATATCTTTATTATCACTACTTTGATAATACTTGACTCGTGTTAAACCATACTTACTATAAGTTTAATATTGCAAGAGAGATTAAAAGAAACTAAACATACATACATATAAGCGCCAAAATCATCATAAGTTCATAACAACCTCAACTAAATTACCGAACTATAATCTCTTCTTGTTTCTGAAACATAACTACCCATAACAAACTCAAGAAACTCCAAAAAAAAAAAAAAAAAGCAAAAAAATGGTGAAATCATGTCCAAGAATTCCACAACTTCAATTAGTATGCCCTCGTTCAAAGATGATCAAAAGGAAGTTCACTAAAACAACAACTATGACACCACAAAGACGATTCATTTCATCTTCAAACTTGTTGTCGTCGCCACCACAACCGTCTCCAGAGTTTCTTCTGAAGAGGACTTGTACTCAATACCCTTCTTCTCTTTTCTCTGATTCCAAGGTTTTTTTTTCTCTGTTTTTATGTTTATTTATTTTTTAAGCTTAATTGCTGAATTGGGTTGATGTTAATTCTTTCGATCAATTGTTGATTATTGTCTTTAATTTTATAATTTTCGTAATTTAAACAATACTTGTATAAGACGGCCTTACATAATAAGCGTATTGTAAATTGGGACAATGGGTTGATGCTCAGTTGTTGATTATTATCTTTGATTCTTATAATATATATTCCATGTTTTTGTAATTTAATGAAGTTGTTTAATTATTATTAACTTAATTGATCACGTATACTTGTATAAATTGTAAAATTTGTTGTAGTTTTTAACTATTTTATGAATCGATTTCTTGATTGTTGTGTAAAACCGTCTTAAAAGAGACTAACTTTGAGTTTCTTTTAAAAGTGTTGCATTGATTAGTTAATTAATGGGTGCTTAATTGTTGTTTAGAAGATACGAAAGACGATTAATGAAGATTTAAGTCCAGCTACTGAGTTCTCCATTTCACCGACTTTTGAGGGTTATCTTCCGCCACCATTACCACCACCACCGTCTCCTGGATTTCTCAGAAGGACCGTCTCCGGCTCTACTACATCACTCTCTAGTTCTACCTGCAGCAATGTTACTACTTCCAAGGTTATATTCTGTTTTCTGCTTCTTGACCGTAAAATAATAAAATGACTTACTAAATTGATTGCGTTTCTTTCAATATTCGGGTTTTGTTGAAATGCAGGAAATGAAAGCGGAGACAAAGACGGTGTCAGTGTCAGGAGAATGGATGATGGTGAAATGTAGCTGTGAATGTGGCAAGGACTGCACAATTCTGATCAATAAAGCTGATAACAAATGTCACAAGCTTGTTTAAATCTTACTGTTAATAATCATAATGTTTTTGTAAATTTGTTGTGTTTTAATTGTCCTAGACGTTCAATACCTATAATAACTTAAGGGAACGAGATTAGGTGCTCAGTGCGATTTTCAAAATTAATCGTTCCCTTTTGTTATTATCGGTATTGGACTCTCTAGTAACTCGAGACAGTCTGTTTTTCGACAGTTGAGTGGTTTATGAACCCGAGTGTATGTCTGGCCTAGAATTCGACGGAGACTCAACTTAGTATCTCATGAGCATTCTTCTGTGTAAATTGTAATAATGTACAGGAACTTATGGTAACAATGGAATTTAACTTGTTTTGTTAACTTGTCATTTTTGTAATTATTGTGTTGCATTAGAAGTGTTTCACTCCAATATAACACAAACAATGAGGGTGGGTTTATTGAGCAGATATGGATCTCGGAATTTCGGATTCTTGGATTCAGTAGCGAATTTGAATTTGGATTTTATAGGATTCAATTCACAATATTCGATTAGGGGTTGTTTGGTTCACAATTCACATCGAGAGATTTGCAGGTGGATGGATAGTTAGAGAAGTCAACTTAATTTACTTTATGGAGTAGTATTTACTAGATATGTTAAGTGTAAAAGCGTATAAAATAACTAAAGAAGAAAACATAAAAAAAACTAAACATGGATAAATTATGCGAGGAGTACTTGGTGTAAAACGTTCAACTTAATTTAACTTAATATTAATCACTAATTAAGATTAATAAGCACATAAGTTCACGGAACCCGTCTGATCTCTAAAAAGTTGATAGTCTGACCTAGGTTACGAATAATACATTTTAATTATGCATTATTGATAATTTACACAAGTTTGATACTCTAACATGCTTTTGTATGCGTAACAAATCGACATGAACAGAACAATGTCCGACACAAAACCGCAATTAATCACGCTTATAATTTATAAATTCAAAGTAATCGAAAACAAAACTAATGAAATAAATAGTAGTATAATATAAAGAGCATCAGAAATTGTAGATTAGATCCCCTTTTCCCGCTGATTTTTAATACAAAAAACAAACACACCTTCCAAATTTTCAAAACCCACCAAAAACCTTCAAAAAAAATTAAACAAATTCCAAAATTTCAAAATTACCCGCCAAAATCAAAATTCAGTTTCCCCAAAATACCAAATTAATTCAATTTTCCCGGCAAATTTGCCTAAATTGTTTCATTCATATAATCATATCCCTCTTAAAACCCTAATCTCTTCCCCAATTCCTCTCTTCATCCCCAAAATAATCTCAATCAAAAAAATTACCTTTCAATTCTTCAATTATTCTTCAGAAAAAATGGATCAAAAACTCCATAATCTTCCTCCAATGAAACGATTCCGACTCCTCAACCAAGCGTTCGAAACTGACTCAAAACCGAAACCAAAACCGACACCGATTTCACCGTCCCGCCTCCCTACCAAGAAACGAAAGCAATCCAGATACCCGCCAATTATCGACGAAACCGAAAACATCCCTCCGAAAACAACCAACACCCCAATTACCCCTCCTACTCCTACGCCTACCCCTTCACCTTACTGTTTACCCGCCAAAAAACGGATATGGGCTTTCCGGCCCGAACCTGAACCCGAACCCGTTCCTGTTCTCTCGAAAATCGACCTCAATGTTGAGTATGTCCCTTCACCAGAGAAAGACAATGTCCTCAAAGACGACAAAAAAGACGATGATAATGAAGGCGATGATGATGGGATAATGTGTGCGGTGTGCGAGAGCACCGATGGTGACCCGAGTGATCCGATTGTCTTCTGTGACGGTTGTGATTTAATGGTTCATTCTGCCTGTTATGGAAATCCATTGATTAAATCAATACCGGAAGGCGATTGGTTTTGCGCCAAATGCTCGGTTTTTGGCCCTCCAAAACTTGATGAAATAAATTTAATAAATTGTTGTTTGTGCCCTGTGAAAGGAGGAGCAATGAAGCAGACGAAAGACGGTAGGTGGGCGCATATTGTGTGTGCGGTGTTGGTTCCGGAAGTGTTTTTTGAGGATTCGGAGGGACGAGACGGGATTGATTGTTCTATGGTGCCTAAGAGGAGATGGAAGGAGGTTTGTTATTTGTGTAAGAAGAGTCAAGGATGTGGGATTGAGTGTTCCGAACCGAAGTGTGGATTGTCGTTTCATGTTAGCTGTGGGTTGAAGGAGGATCTTTGTATTGAGCTTAAGCAAGGAAGGAGGTCTGGTAATGGTGGTGGTGGGATTGTTGCGGCTTTTTGTCGAAAGCATACTGATATTTGGACTAAAGTATGAGTACATTTTAGAAAAATCGTTTTGACAATGCTTTTGTTTTGTGTCTTTTAAGTTACATTTTTCTAACATGTGTCCTGATTGACGTTTTGTGTGTTTACGTGTGTTTTTGCAGCAACAGCAGACGGGTAAGTACAAGATCGTGGCGCGAGATGGGGAATGAAGATGCTGAGTTTCAAGGCGAAGAGCTTGTAATTTGTGGGATACAGAAATTTTTTTTGTTTTAGATACATATGGCTTGGTTTAAAAGTTAATGGTAGCGATATTGATTAGTGTCATTGAGTTGTAGTCGGTTTTAACGCTAGAAGTATTATTTCTACTCGCAATGTAGGCTTTATACAATGTAGAGACTTCTCTTTCTTGTGTGAAAGGTTGATACCGAAACTTAAATACCATTCGGGAACAATCTCTCATTTTCTGGAATCTAATCTCTAACAAGTGTTTGATTTGGTTTACAATTTTCCAAATTTTGTGTGCTTAGTTCATAGTTCGATTTTGTTCGCTGTAATAATGATTCACGGTGTGTCGGTGTACTTTTGGCTTCGGTTATGAGCTTTATTGATCCAAATTAGACATAGCATAAATGCGCATAGAGAAGAGAACAAGTTTGCTTTCGACAAATGAATCAGAATAAATCGAGACTGGTTAATGGTAATACTCCAAACATAGAAGATTAAATCAGAAATGCGTTGCTCTATTTATTTACTTGGAACTATCGACTATTGTTAAGCCACAAATATAAGACGAGAATTACAATCTAGAAACTACCATGAAAGTACAACTTGAATGCCAATACAACATACACAGTTCCCAAGGCATATTAGCGATCTCGAGCGAGGCGACAGCCCAAGCATCGACCTAACTAGGATTCGAAACCCAGCTCATCAAAATACAATGGGAAGAAACGAGGGAGCAAATATCTATGACATACCATACTGAACTGTGCCCGCATTTCTATGAGCTGCCATTGCAGCAGCGGAAGCTCCAAACCGTGACTGGGCCTCCAATATCTTAGCATCGAGTGCAATTCTACTATTATATTGATCGGGCTTAGCCTGAGGTTGGTATGGGATAGTGTTTATGTCGATTGCGATTTCATGGGCAGGCGGTACATGTACATGCTGCTTTACTTGGGAAGTGGCTTGGACGGCTTCTGGGCCGGGTTTGGCTTGGGCCGTTACATTTGACCGGTAATAATACTGTGGTTGTGTGACTGTCTCGGGGGTAATGATTGGATTGCTCATTGCCATCCTAGGATCATGGCCGCCGTTCATGCTCCGGCCAGCCTCAAATGGAACTAAGGAACCCACAACTCTTCCTGGTCTTGCGGCTGAATTCCCAAAATGCACAAAAACCGAATGGGCTTTCAGCAATCAGGTTATTTAGACTAGCTCAACTTGACTAGGTAAAACAGTACAAAAGCTTCTATGAGCACGGTCTATGCGTTCATCAGTCCAATTTCATGGTATATTTCTCATTTGATGGTCGGTTATTGTTTGGGTTGTGAAGCTTGTTTGAGGTGGAATAATTTTTACAGTAGAAATCAATTTAAGCGACATTTAGCGAAAAAGGTATGCATCCGTTCCAAAAAAAATCATCAAATTCAATTACCGATCATTTTTAAGATACGAGTGAAGGCTCTACATCTAATATTAGGAAGTGACCCAATACTCGTAGCATTACCGACGCAATGATAATTTCTAACTTCTTAAACCATATAAGATACCTGAGGAGCCTCGTGGCTGTTGTCTTGTGGTGCTGCTTAATACACTTCCATAGCTATCGGTAGTTCTCGTCTCGTCTTTAACATGCTGATCTCTGTATACCGTGGGCTGCGGGGGTTGTACAGCCTGTGGCTTGGGTGGTGCGGTGCTGTTGTATACAGTGGACCTGAAACGATGAAAATGTCAGATAATCTCAAAATCAGGATATACAACAGAAACTGTTGTACAAGACTATTCAACAAATAAGATGGGATCATCGACAATATGCCCGACTAAAAATCTCGCAGAACATATAATTTACTGCATACATTATTTCGACACTAATATTAAAATAACAATAGCAGAATTGGTGATTTAAATATATTCATCACCATTATAAAAATATCTGGCTATGAGAATTTGTGTTACTTAAATCTAGCTAGTAGCTATTACACCTTCTATCCCATAAGACCAATATATATGTTGTCCCTCGTTACTTTGATAGCTAATTTTTACCATTATTTTTTCACAATGTAAAAAGTTCCAACTTTTCTCGAAAAAAATATTATGAACATATCTTTACATAAAATTAATGGTCAAACTGATCAACACCATACATACCTTGGGAGAGAAATATGTTTTCTTTCTAATGGAATGACCGGTCCGCTTCTCCCAGAGTTTTCCTCGAGATGCGCAAACTGCTTCTTAAACTGACCAATCGCACTGCATCAAGCAGAATAACCCCATCAAATAATAGTCCAAACAAGCAGCACTTCTTAATCAAACGAAGGCTTGTGAGGACAAAATTTACCTAGGATAAATGTAACTCATCCCTTCGTTTCCATTCATGTAGTCTTCGAGTAACTGAGGGTGGTATTCAAGAATCTCACGGTATATGAGCTCCCTAACATCCTCTTTAGTCACCTTTCGCCTCTCAAACTCAAACTCTAATTTTGAAATCGGCTGGCACGCGGGTTCTCTCTCAACTTTAGATAATCCCTTAAAGTAAGGGTCTGAGAGTGCCTGGTAAATAATACAGGAAGTATAAATAGAATCAGTCATTCTCGTATGAGGTCACAAAAATGTTACGAGCCCAAATACTTGGTGTTCCTTCTTTAATTATTGGGTTGATTTCACATGTTTAGTGAAAATATTATTTGGTTGATGAAACAAGTATCAATTTCAAGGGTACCGAGAAAGAGATCCAACCTCTTCTGCTGTTGGTCTATCCTTTGGATCAAAGGCTAACATTTTCTGCAATAGACGCATAGCCAGGGGGTCGGCATTCGGAAATTTACGAGAAAATGAAACGGGTTGCTTCTTTCGCATATCTGTAAGGTATTTGCGCGCTTTCTCATTACGGACCTAACAAAAATAATAACAGATGTTCAATAACATACTTCATTGTCTACCTAAAAGGGTTGCCTTAAATAAGAGCAACATAAAAAACAGTAGGTAACATACCCCAGATATAACATCGAAAGATGGCGTGCCAAGTAGATCTGTAATAATATCCAACTGATGAACAACACTTTTACCGGGGAACAATGGTTTTCCCATCAGCACCTCAGCAAAGATGCAGCCAATGCTCCAAATATCTATGGCAGGCGTATACTGCAGTTAACAGAGGTACGGTCAGACTATCTAAATAAAGCAATAACAACAGTTAACATAATTCACATTAGACACTATCACCTGAAGGACAAGAAATACCGACTTCTAAGAGGGATCAATAATCCTCCTGTACAAGAATTATTTTTTACTAACACACAACTGTTGCTTAGTATTGCTGAAAATTTACTATTGAAAAGCATCACACGAAAATTCATTAAACAAAACCTTTATACAAGGCATTGTTACAAGATAGTTTTCAAACTTCTATCCCCACGTTTGAAAATCATCACTTGGGAATATGGATGCAACTCTGAATAAAAAGAACGCTGAACTTTGGATAGACGCGGGACTGCTGAACAAACTACGGTGGGACTAACCAAAAATCCATTTCTTCAGTCAAATGTATTCTAGGTAGAAATGGCATAGACATTATTTTCACAAATCTATTCATATATAAAAAGTCTTAACGCTAGAAGAGACACGATGAGCATGCTCGTAAAAGACATAGGGTACAATCAACAATGAGTACAACAACAGCAGCTAAAAAACGATTTCTCCTAACTCGCTTTTGATAGCGTACATGGGTTCATGCCTTCATGGGTCTATAGGATATAAATTGACTTGTCCTTTATTCACTTAACCTCCCATAAACATAGCTTGAGCCTCACAGCAAGATGCCAACCCATGGTGGGAAACAAAAATGAAAATTTCCATGTATATTATGGCGTATGAATAATAGTTCAAAGCAGATTCCTACGGCCTACCTTTGAGGAAAATGAACCACAAAGTTCAGGAGCCCTATACCATCTTGTAGCAACATAATCCTGTAGAATGGTTAAGCAAATGGGCACCGCCGGACAAGGCACTGATTAGATTAAGAAAGTTGGGTGAACAAGAGCATCTAATATCTATATCGATATTTGAGAAAATATACCGTCCAAAAGATAGTGGTGGGAGCATCATTGAAAGCTACTCTAGCCAACCCAAAGTCGCAAATTTTGAGCTTGCAATTGGCATTAGCCAAAATATTCTTTGGCTTGAGATCTCGGTGGTACACATTTGCTGCAGCATCATACTAAAATTAGAATTGTTTCAAGATTATTTACCGTGAATTTATAAAAATTTATATGAGAAATAGCAAATTGTAAGCTTATGTTCAGGAATATACTACATCGATATGTATCTAATAAAAAAGGATTAGTGTTCAAAACAAACAAACTAACTAAGAAGAAAAGCATATAATCTAATTTTATAGCTACAAGCTACAAGCCACAAGCCACACCTGTATGCATGTATTTTAGTGCACGCAACATTTGATAAAGAAAAAATTGATGATGTTCTCGAGTCAGATCATCATTAGCTTTGATGACTTGGTGAAGATCAGACTCCATGAGCTCAAAAACCACATAAATGTCTTTGAAGTCTCTTTTTGACGGTGGCAACATAATGCGTTTGATCTCAACAATATCAGGGTGACGCAAAAGCCTTAGCAACTTGACTTCGCGTAGTATTCGGATGGCATCTGATATATGCTCAAAAATATCATTTATCTTCTTTATCGCAACTTTTTCACCGGTATGTGTATCAATGGCTGCACAAACAACACCATAACTCCCTTTCCCAATAACTTCAAGAAGTTTGTAGCGGTTTGCATCACCATATTCTGTAAAGAATTCAGTGTCCTTCAGACCCTGTAGAGTTAAAGAATAAGGGTTAAATAAATAATCTCAACCTTCCTAAGAAGTGATAAACCTTTCCACACAGCACAGGCTATCATAATTTTATAAGAAAGCTCGACGTGATAAATACAGCATGTAAGATACTAGAAACTAGCTGTGGCTCAAATCTCACAACAATCTACCAAGTAACAAGCATAAGCACTTCCTCACCGAAAGAACTCAAAACCGCATGTGTGTGCGTAAAAGTATTTACAATGCTAACATACATGCATCGGTGTTATTATTATGTTGATCATTTCTTATCAGTCAGCACACTCTGCAGATCACGTACCCAAATGAGTTTAATTAAGATCAGACTAAAAATTCAAAGAACTATATGTGAAGACAGTTTCCAAAACCAGATAGCAAACAAACTAATTCTTCCTTCAATCACACTTTTCTTGCTTAAGCAAGGACACCTGCACCCCAAAATCAGATAACAAGTGGCGCGGCGCCATGAAGGAAACATGGAGGCATCTAAGGGAATACATTTGTAGAATAAACCAAACAACTAAACTCAAAAGAAGGAAGGGGACTTTGCAGAAATTTTGGGAGATAAAGCAGTAAATGCACATCAAACTAAAGACAAACTATATGCCAAATGGCATTGTCACAGTAAATATGCCAAGAAAACATGATTACACTACAAATGCAATCTTCTATTATAAAACAGTACCACAAAAACTTACAAGCGTCACCTATGTTACTCCGACTCAACTGCAAGTGTCGGTTACAGTTATTTTCAGCAAAGTTTTCAATTTTTTGTTGTGTCGTGTCACACATTCACACTCAAGTCTCAAAGTATTCGACCCACGACACGTGACCAAAGCAAGGTGTCGGAATAACAAAGAGCCGAGCAATAGTACTGAAAAATGACATATTTCTAATTTAGGAAAATGCTGTATTATTGCAAAAGGTAAAGGACCAAAAGAGGTACAACAAGGACAATATGGACTCTGATGCATGAACTCTCTGCCAAACAAGCCTCATAGCTAAAGTCAGTATTCCACCGACAATATTTGGCAGTCAAAATTCCATGGATATAATACATCACAAGCCATCATTTCTTCAAAAATAAATAAAATTTAAAAAAAACTGAAACACATACTTTAAACTTGAACCGTTAAACTGTCAACAGATCCGTTCTCACCTAACTATAACACGAACACTAATTCCCATGTGAGACGGTCTTTCAATAATAGCGTTGATAATAATTACCACACGAACAACTAAAACCCGCGATTATAAGTTAATTAAAACACACAAAAAAACCCAAATTTCAGCATTTTACAACATTATACTCCGTATGTCACAAGTTTTACTTGAACAGTTCAATTACCGACAGATCCCTTCCCACCTAACTATAACACGAACACTAATTCTCCTGTGAGACGGTCTTTCAATAACGTTAATAGTAATTACCACACTAACAACCAAAACCTGTGATATAAATTTAAAATTGAAACAAACATACAATCAAAATGTCAGCATTTTACAACATTAAATGTCACAACTTTAAACTTGAATAGTTCAACTACCAACAGATCCCTTCCTACCTAACTATAACACGAACACTAATTCTCCTATGAGACGGTCTTTCAATAAGGTTAATAATAATTAACACACGAACAACCAGACCCCGTAATTTTAATAAGTGAGCTTCACATTAATTACCCCAATAGATTAAAGAGTTCAAAACTTGAGATCTAATCCAATAAACTTACTTCACAAACACTCATACTTCAACAATTTCCCAAAAATCAGATCTCAAGCACACAAAACTAATACACTTTTTATTCTTTTTGCCGGATATTTTAATCAAAGATAAACAAATAATCGAGACAACTAACATACTTACAATAAAATTAAAAAAATGTAAATATTAAGAGAAAAATTAAACCTTTTTGCGCTGATCTTGCTGCATCTTCAACTAAAGACTACAAAATTCAAAACCCAGAAATATAATTCCAAATTCTAAAATGGGTATTTCTCAAAATCCAATTTTTATGAAATTTTTTTTTTACTAAATTTTTTCAAAATTTATGAAATTAACCACATTTACCCCAACGAGAACCTCGTCTAATAACAAGGGCAGAATAGTCCCAAAACTTGCAATTAATATAAAAAAACACTAAACTTAAGTTGATAAAAAACCTTCCTTGATCAATTTTAATCATAAAATAACCCAACCCTAGATCTCTTCTTCCACTTTTACCCTTATGAAATTTGATTAATATATAATATATATGCTCTCCTTGAACTTTTTCTAACCTAATGTAAAATTATGAAGGTAAAATTGGAAGAAAGGTGTAGAAAAAGGTAAAGGAGAGAGATGAAAATGGAGGGTTGGTTGCAGAAGAGAGAGAAAGTAGAAGGGTTGGGAAGGAAATGAGAGGAAGGTGGGAAAGATTTGAGAGGAAAGAGATAAGAAGATGGTAGGGTGTCTCATTTTATATATATATACAAATACGGTTTGGTGACGGTTTTTCACTAAGTTAATGATTTCGGTAAGCTAACGTATGGAGACGATTTTATACTAAGTTAAAAGTAATAATAATGTATATGTACCAATTACTCATTTTTTTGTAATCATTTTATTGTTAGGTAAAAAATTGGAATATTTGCTAAATTATTGAGATATCATTTTTAGGTACATTTACGGCTGATCATGTGATATTTATCGTTATATAAAATTTGGAAGAGATGAGTTATCAATGTATTGGGATACTATTTTTACGTACATTTAGGGATGATAAGAGATAACGAGTTGAGCTGAGCTCGAGCTTAAAAAGCTCGTATAGTCGTATGTTTGCTGGATTCGTGCTTAACTATTGGTGGTCTTCTTATTAATCCACAATTTCATTTAATCTAAAAATACATTGTAGTAGTAATGTCGTGGTCTCATAATATTTCATAAATCTTACTAATGGACTCATTTTTTAAAAAAAAAACAGATTTTTAGTACAAGCTTTTCGAACATAGTAACCACGGTGCAATCCACAATTTAAAATACAAATAAATAAAAAAGTTGTATATTACCACGGTGCAATCCACAACTTTAATAAAGAGTTATGTAAAATGTGATTGTCGGCTGATCAAAGGAAAGTGATTGGTATTGGTGGGAGATGTTGCTTTGGATCAACGGTTGTTTTAGGTGTGACATGTCACCTTTTTTTTTTTAAAGAAAAGTGATAATGTGACAAACAACCGATTTTAGATTAGAAAATTATATTGGTTACTTTTTTTTTATCTTAAATGGATCACATTTCTATAAAATTTTAATTGTGGTTATTATTTAACATTTAAAATAATTATACGCTAATTGTTTTAAAACTATTTATCAATAAAGTATGCGTACTTTTATTTGACTTTTCGAAGAAATAATATATAGCGAATTTCACAAAAAAAATTGTCCATTTATTTATGTAAATTTTCCTAATTTTTATTTTGCATTTACATTCTCCCTATTCCCTAATCATAATTACTTACACAAATTCTCATTTGTGACGTGACGATCCGTCGCAAGCTTGCGACGGGTTAAATTACCCTCACAAAGAGCAGGTGTCAAGGCAAGTGGGGGGCTCCATTTGCCACCCACTTGCTGTGCCACTTGCTCTTTGTAATGGAAATTTGACCAGTCAAAAACTTGCGACGGTCGGCCCATCACAAGCAAGAGTTATTGAATCATAATAATCAAATGCTCACTTTCTTCCTCAAATTTATTTGTATTGAGTTAATAGCTCCTCTAGTTTGTATCGGTACATGGAGCATCTAGTTGTTGAGAAGTCCTTCGATCAAGATATAGTAAACCTTAGAAATCTTGAATCAACAATTATTTTATTATATAATATGGAGTACTATATATGTTCATCCATTCTTTCTTTATATACTTATATCGTGTTAATCACACAATAAAACGATCTTATATACAATAAGTAATTATTTTGACAAAGTATATCATCTTCAGTCTATTTTGACATTGTATATTGTGACAATAAACAATCTTATATACAACTATTTTACTGAGAAATACAAGATGAAACACGAAAATAGAAAAGATAATCCAATCACCATCCAGGGGTCCACATATCTAGTTTAACTTTTTTTTTGTTGTAAATCACAAATTTTTGTTTAAGATGGGCGTATTCATAAAATACTACATCCATCCCGATCAATAATTATCGATTACTTTTAGTACAAAGATCAAGTAAAACAAAATTGGTGATTTTGAACCACGCAAAACACACAATCCAGTTGCATTGTTCCGTGGAGATAACCCACAAAAAGTTACCAAAAATAGAAATAGCTATTAACTAATACAGTCCAAAATAAAAATAGATAACTTTTCACCGGGACAGAGGGAGTATAAAACAAGACAAATAGTTAGATGATATTAAAAAAATATCTCGATAATGACCAAAAACTTATCCCATTTAATAGTCCGTTTAATAGTATGAATTAATATTTAACCCGTTTTAAATTTAAGAGTGTCAGACCTATTATGAGGAAAACCAATTGATGCTAAATGGGTTGTTTTCAGATTTCCAATCAAAAGAAAAGGCCAGAAGGCCCACGGGCCACGCCCAAGTGCCCGACCATTTAAGCCACAATCCCAAATGGAACAAAGCACCAATATTAAAATTTTTGTCCTTTTGGTGAAAACCACTAGTTTGCAAAATAAGGACTAATAATAATTGGAGGAAATGAGGTGGTGTACCTTAAAGATGTTTTATTTTGGTCTGAAATAAGAACGATGACTTTATCACCATTTTACTGTAAAATTTGACTAATTTTTGAAAACAAATTAAACTAAGTTATAACCATAAAATGATTACAAAATCCCATTTTTATTTCAGGTGGATTGGTTCGGAGCAAGAAATTGTGGGATTATATGAGTAAGAGATTAAGAGTAGATCCCTCTTACAACAATCTTATTTTAGGACTAGAAACTGTCACCAATTTTTCTTTTAACAAAATGTAAATATTTATTTTATAAAATATTATTATTAAATTTGTTACTTTTTAACAAAAAAGGTGCTACTAACATTTTATCAGAAAATAGTTACTATATTTATCGTAAAATGATGACATTTAACCTTTTTTTATTTCAGACGAATTTGGTCTGTCCGAAACAGGAAGTTGGTAATAAGCTCCAAATTATTGGGTTTGATGTAATGTAATGATAAACATGGTGATTAAAAGGGTCCCAAATCCCAATCTCACTAGATGCCCTTTTTATCTCAAAACCAATATTAGTTGATGTACTTGTTTCACAAATTGGTGAAACTAGTACTACTCTCTTAGACCCACAAGATTAAAGAGGTGTAGTTGATTACCTCATGCAAAATTGACAATTGGATATTCGATTATGTGCTGGTTTTGCACTGTCTTAATAATAAACAAGCTATCAATTTTGCATTGTTTATTGAAGCACACAAATTATCATTTGTGACGGGATGCGCAAGTAGGGGTGTTCACCTGTCCAGAACCGGATCGGATAAACCCGCGGACCGGATAACCACATATTCCAAGACCGGAGACCGGACCGGTTAAGAGGGGGACCGGACCGGAACCCTTAAGGTCCGGTTTTTCCCGGGTTTGGACCGGACCGGTTCTTCTTTTAAAGGGAAAATTGAAATTTTTTTAAAGTATGGACCGGACCGGACCGGACCGGAGACCGGTCACCATATTTCTTGGGACCCGGAGACCGGACCGGTATGTTCCCGGTCTGAACCGGACCGGACCGGCCGGTCCGGGCCACTTTTTGTTCACCCCTAACCGCAAGTTTAAGACGGATCAAAATTCCTCATAAAGAGCAACTGAGTGTTCCATTTATCATCCACTTATCTCTCCATTTACTCTTTATAAAGAGGGTTTGATCCATTTTAAGCTTGCGATGGGCGAGTGAGACTTGTTGATTGAAGCAAGGCAATATGTTATGAGATCTCGTCAATACACTCTCTTTCAATTTGGTGATTCTTGTTGATTGAGTAAGTCTTATGAGAGATGAATTCACAATAATTTTATAATGAATATTTTAGTTTTATTAGCAAAAGTGGTATCAGAATTAATTATTTATGGGCATGTGATACAAAATGGTTTCACTAATAAAAGTAATTACAATTATTACGACCATGATCGATTTACGATAAAATGTTTTTTACAATTATCAGGAAAAATGGTATCAGTAGATACTTTAACTCTATTTAGTTTTCTTTTCTTCATAGAACTGAATAGTGTAGCTCATTTTCATCCTTGGTTTCTAAGTATTAGACGTTTTTTATCCGAATAAATTTAGGAGAATTAAAAAATGGTTTCTCAATAATTTAAAAAGAGGCGTATTTCACAAATATTTATCTTTCAATTATATTATACGGAGTAACTATCATCGTAAGAGATATAAGCACATCTACCAATCATTTAAAGAGTAGTTTAATTAACTATCATTACACGTGCAAGTCAACATACTTGTAGTTTTAGGACACCTTAATGTTGATTTATTAATCTATCTTTATTTTTTTCGACTTAAATTTATTAATTTCACAAGTTTTCATGAGATTAATTACAAACAAATTAAATATACAATAAATATACTGTTTCTTTCTCAACTTAGACGATTATACCTAGGGGTGATAATGAGACGAGACAGCTCGCGAGCAACTCGAGATCGGCTCGGTCAAAGCTCGGCTCGTGTGAGCTCGGCTCGGGCTCGGGCTCGGCTCGAGAGCTTAACGAGTCAAGCCGAGCAAACACTGGCTCGGCTCGAAAAGCTCGCGAGCAGCTCGAATTTATGTGATTAGAGAAGATTTTCCTCATATTTTATAAAAATATTTTATCATTATTATATATTTGTATCACATATATCAAATTTCTAACTTATTTGCCAAATTATTTTATATATATCTTTCGAGTCTTGTTATTGAAAATATTGGAAGAAAAAAAATTAAAAATCAACAATTATATATAGGCTCGATTTGAGCTCGAGTTTGGCTCGAGCTCGCGTTAAAGCTCGCAAGCTTTTTTACGAGCACATTTTTTTCAAGCTCGAGCTCGAGTTTTGGTTCTTGAGCACAAGCCGAGCAAGGCCAAGCTCGGGCTCGGCTCGGCTCGTTAGCAACCCTAATTATACCTCATCAAACTATCAATTATCAAATCACATGTTTGTCATCCTTATTAAAAGAGATTTTTTTATACTCATTTGAGCTTATTGGAGAACCAAACAAAATCAAATAAAAGTCATTTTTTTTGTCTTTTTATTTATTGCAAATGATTGGTAAAAGGCATGATTCATGGATTTCTTTTACACTTCCTAACTACATCAAGTAGTTAAAACTTACTCTTTCAATTATTATGTATATAAAAATTATTTGAGTCCTTGCTAATTATAGACTTTGATGTAATTTAGTAATGACTTAATGTTAGATTAATGCCCTGAATTATAAGAAAACTAATTCACAATCTACTAACTACGGATTCCATAGTAATAATAAATAAAATATCCATACAATATTTTGTCTTTTTTGTAAGAGCGAGTGTAACAAAGTAGGTGCTTTTAATATGTTCAGATTTTTAGAGTAAATTAACAATCATATCTACGCCAATATCACTTTTCTATAATTACTCCCATGCCAGTCGACTCTTTTAATTCGTGTAATTGCTAATTGAGTCTAAAAGTCAATTAATTGGTGTAAATAATTGGTTTACACGATATTAATCCAAATTGGTTACTATGTACTAATTCGTTACACCAATTAGTTACATAAAAACTTATTAGTGTACTAATTCGTGTTAAATGATGTACTTTTTTTTATAGTTAATTAACAATTTCCACGATATTTTTAACTATATCATGTATACCAATTAGTTACTATGCTTAGAAGAAGGGCTGAAGTGCAAAAAAACACTTCATCTCCATTAATGCAAATTCTGGTTTCGACACTGTTTATTTTCACGCTTATCTATGAACCGCAAAGTTCACATCAACCCGACCCGCATCTAACCCAAACCCTTAACTCAATCACTTCACAAGATTGAAGTCCAGAGACAAACCTTCATGGCCATCAAACCTGTTAAGAGTCTTTAATGGGCTGGGCTCAATAGCTCATAATGTGCACAAGCCCAATAACCTTTTTTAACAGCCATATCAGCCCAACACTTCAAATTCTATAACACAACCCATGAAAAAACTTAGGGCCTGGGCCACCCTCTTACTACACGTTTTCTCAATGAAATTTTAACATTATTTTTGCCATTAACAACTCTCCTACAGACCGTCCTATAACATAGAACTGACCCAAACCCAAATATAATATTTTATATTATTTATATTTTAATTTTATTTTAACAATCCGACATTTTATAATAAAAACTCACATATGTAAATTTACAAGTTATCAATATAAAATTTTAGGTTATGATAATAAAATATTTTCTTATAAATTTATTAAGTAATTTATTTGGGCTTTTGGTTAATGAGCTAGTCTTATGAGAAAAATGATCTTACACAATAATGTGTGTTTTGCCAATATGCTTACAAAATTTTATCATAACTTTTGTCATAAGGGTAATTTTGATGTTAACGGGCTCAAATCAAATTCACAAGTAGTATAAAGTATTGCTAATGTCTATTTGACTTTATCAATTAAGGTTGGCCAGTGTCTGCAGTTTAGCATTTTTTTTATGTATAAAGAGAATCGCAAGGACAATTTTAATGTTGATAGAGGTTTAAACCCTAATTATACCATTATGGTTACCATATCTCACGACTTTACCCAATCTCGTGACACTAAATGAAGGGGCAAGTGGTGCTAATGTATCGATAAACTTTCAGGATGTTGCCACAAAAATAGAAGGAAAGTGGTGTAACCAGTGGCGTACCTATCTATACAAAGGTGGTGTCTCAAGTTCCAACAACTATTGTTAAATTTGTTTGACTGATTTATTTTCTACGTCTTTTAAACCCTATATTACAAAGAATTAAGAAACATATCGAAATAACAAATATACTAAATTTGACCCATATTTTATCGATTTTGGATACACTATTTAGTAGCTTGTATAATCTAGAATAGTCACATGATGGAGTTTAAAGATAAAGTGGGAGAGACATTATCATAAATCATATGAAGTTTGCTTAAACATTTATTCATGCATGTACAAGAATTGCAAGGGTGTCACTCACCATATTATTCAGCTTTGCACATGTGACTATGTGTTTTTGGGACATTAGTACTTATGGTACCCTAGTAGTGTACTACGTACTATACTACTACAAGTTTGACAACTTGGCATTCTTATTCATGGGTTTTTTGGTATGCTTTGATCCAAATTTAATTTTCAGCTTCGATTCAAATTTCGAACAATAACGGTTATTATGACGACTTTAACAATATAATCAGTTCTGATACAAAACCAACGTATTTTATAAGACGAATACTGTGTCTTGATGATTGTAAACCACCCTTGTGTTGTCAACTTTGACCTTGCTTGATAAGTAGATCTTGATCATCATTTTTCTATTTTGACTTGTTCGCAAAATATAGTCGAAAGTCAATCAAAGCCTACATAAACCCATTCAATATAATTTTGCACAAAATCGTTTTGACTTGTATCAGTTACTTTAATTATAAGCAATAATAGAAACGCAGATGTCAACTACATCACATGTTAGCTGGTAAAGTCATGATCTGAAGAATGATATTCGTGACCCGAGTTTAAATTCCGTCAGCAACAAATTGCCCGGGTAACTTCCGTCAATAACAGAAATAAAATTCCTTGAGGACAATTATGTACTTCATCTATGTATGAAATGAAAATAATAGAGCTTTAAAGTAATCATGCTATTTTAGGTACAACAATGACTAATAAGTCACCAAAAGTGAATGTGACTTAAAATTGTCAACAAAAACCCAAGAAACACACTATAGTGCTACTACTACGTCTACATTTTATGCCTTTATGTCATGCCAATTTTATTTAAACCAACTTTACTGTACAAAATGCAACCACATTATAAACCTTCACATACTATTATGACAATAATTATAACATATAGTACTATGCATGATTGAAACTATTTTGATTTCATCTCATATTCAAAGTCAGTTAGAGGCTGATCATACTTTTCTCGTATGTCCTAGGCCGCGGTAGAGGCAAGATTTGCAGTTCGGGGGGTGAAAATTTACTGCAAGAAGGAAAACTTGAAAAAAGTTCAAAAATTAACTAATTTGTTTTAAATTTTTTTGTTTTTAGCGGGGACGAGCGCTCCTGCTAGCTCCACCACTGTACTGGTCCAAGGATATGAGTGAGTTGAAATCAAGGTATCTTTCAAGTGTCCTAGGATATATGCTAGAAGGTTAGTATGGGAAATGCAAAAGTCATAGCCTTGTATGTCACAATAAGTTGTATTGCATTTGTTATTTCCAAGATCATCATATCAATCTTATGCTACAAGAGATGGAAAACAAAGCAGTTATCAGTTCAAGACAGTTACTCAGGTATGAATGAATATATGAATGTATGATCAGTGGCGGATTTAGTGGGGGTTATCAGGGGCACTTGCCCCTGCTGGCTAAGGAAACCTTCAAAAGTTTTAGTTAAAATTTCCGATTTTTTTTTTCAAGTTTACTTTATGCCATTATTTGATTCGTCCCCACTGAAAATTTTAGCCCCTCCTGACAATAAATCCTGTTTCCGCCACTGTGTATGATTGTAAGAAGCTGAACATTTTTCGGAAACATTTGGGAAGGCGTCTGTTATTTACGCCTTTATGAAGATTTAATGCAATAAAATGACATGATCTGTAAACATTCAGGTGGGAAAATGGTGATGTTCAGGCCATCAAAATTGAAAGCATTAAAGGCTGATACATTCTTGAAGAAAACACTCAAGTTGAGCAATAAGGATATTATTGGTTGTGGAGGGTATGGAGTAGTTTACAAGCTGATACTAGACGAGACGACATCGTTTGCAGTTAAGAGGCTTAACAGAGGATGTGCTGATCGAGATCGAGGTTTTGAGAGAGAGTTAGAAGCAATGGGTGACATAAAGCATAGGAACATTGTAACTTTATATGGATATTTCACTTCTCCTCATTATAACCTTCTCATTTATGAGCTTATGCCTAATGGAAGTTTAGATTCTTACCTACATGGTAAATCCTTCTACTATCTTCCAATATACGGGTTCTTGGGCAGAACGGTTTTACACAAATGTTCTTTCATGAGCGTGCGCAACAAACATGTTTAACTGTGGAATTCTTATCATGGGTTTGTAGAAAAGAAAATGCATTTTGTTGATATATCCTTTTAAACACCAGTCATTTCAGCTAATTAATGGACCTATTCAACGGGTACCCTATCTGAAGAATCTCTTCAGTTAACACGGGGTATTACATTAGTCGTTTTGGGTAACGTAAGTTTTGGGTCGGGTTAATTTAGGTAAAGTCTACTTTAGAATGTTATTTTCGGACTTGGGTGTTTGCTAGGTCTAATTACAACTTACAAGTCGTAAGGGACTATGTAATAGGACGGTCCTAGATGAGGGTTTTCCAAATCTCTGATGTGATCTTATACATGAATGTTAACCCAATTAAAGAATTGAGAGAAAAATTGTATGCAGGAAAATTAAAAGACAAGAAGCACTTAGATTGGCCTTCAAGATACAAAATAGCATTAGGTGCAGCAAGGGGAATAGCATACCTTCATCATGACTGCATACCACATATAATCCACAGAGATATCAAATCAAGCAACATCCTACTTGATGAAAATACTGAGGCTAGAGTATCTGATTTCGGGTTAGCCACGTTCATGGAACCAGATAAGACCCACGTCTCAACCATCGTTGCTGGCACCTTTGGTTATTTGGCTCCAGGTATTCATTTACCTGCAATTTCTGTTTAAGGCGGTTTTACAGCATGTGCATGAACATTTGTTCATTTACAAGTAATTCACTTTACTTTCTGCAGAGTACTTTGATACAGGGAAAGCAACAGCAAAAGGTGATGTTTATAGTTTTGGTGTCGTGCTGTTGGAGCTTTTGACAGGAAAAAAGCCTATGGATGAAACATTTCTTGAGGAGGGAACTAAGTTAGTCACTTGGGTACGTCTATAACTCCGTCTTTTTTATTTTCCGGCATATGTTTTTTTTTGGCAGTTAGCTAAAGATTATGATCACAGCAAACACAACTTTTTGCAAAATCCGACTGCTGAAATTCTTACTGTCTTATTCCTTTGTTTGCTCATAGAAATTTTAATCTGGTAGCATCAAGATTTAGTGAGACGATTTTACATGTGAGACCAACCCGTTCACCTTCATAATTAAATGAGATAAACACAAGGAAAGGGGGTTGGTATAACACGTGAGGCCGTGAGGCCGTCTCATAGATGACTCATTGAAATTTTAAATGTTGAGCAGGTAAAGTCTGTTGTCCAGGAGAAGCGAGAAGAATATGTTCTTGACTGTCGACTGAAGCACTGTCAGGTTGATGAAGTAAACTGCGTTTTTAGCATCGCTTTAATGTGCTTAGAAACGGAGCCATTTAAAAGACCTACGATGGCTGAGGTTGTCACCATGTTAGAAAAGGCAAAATTATGCAGAAACTAATGCTTCAGATTTCTGGTCAGAAACGGTTACCGGAGTACAGTTATGATATGCTACTAGTTGATCTCACAAAATAACTCAACCCGAACCCTAGAAGAACAATTTGAATTAGCCTAGATTCTGAACTGATATGACCCGATTAACTCATCCTATAAGGCTATAACCACTGACCCAAGAACGACAGATCTTGAACCGGCCAGTTCCATGTAATGTGCCATTACTGCAAAGTTTTTGCCAGTTCAGTAGCCACAGAGGTCTTCAAGGTGGGAGAGACCGGAGAATCTCCAAAGAACACATCAAAAAGGGCTCTTGTGACATTCAAGGAGTTGATTGTGGCATCTACTTCTGCAGCAACACCAGCTGTTGAGACAGATACCTATTAATCAAACAAACTTTGTATCAGAAACAGTACTTTTGATCTCGTTAATCGAGTTTAGGAGGAGATTTACTTACAAGCATTTTAGATGGCTCAAGCCAAGTTAATAATATAAGAGTCCCCTTTTTTAGAGACCGTCCTTGGAAGATACTCCGGAAAGTGGAGAGAGCAGATTCATCTACAGACGTTGGTGCTGCCACTCGTGGAGAAACTGCTTCATCCAGTGCATCCCAAAATGTCTTTCCATCAACATCTCTTACCAATTCAATTCGCAATGAATTCTCCAAAGACGCTGCAATTTTTGATGACTTTGTTTAGCATTTCTAGTTGTGCATGCTCAAAGATATATGTTAATTCACCGACAATTGTAGGAGACGATCTCATGGGTGAAGTCAATACGGTTTCACATATAACTATATAAGGCCGTCTCATATAAGTTTTCTGATGTAAATTAAAAAGAAGCACAATTTATTACATTGATAGATAGATTGGAACAAGGACGAGTCCTGCTCAATTTCAGCAACAGATTTTCCTTTCGAAGAACTCAAATCATTTAGCATTGCTGGATTCACGTAAAGTCCGGCTGCATACACCTTAACTCCGATAATTGCAAAAACCTTTTCCCTGTAGCCTGAAACCCATTGGAAAAAAGAAAGTTGAAACAAGTACTAGGTATTTCGTGAAGAGTCGAGTAACATATGTCGACAATTTGCATTTCATCAACAGACTGTCCTAATGTCCTTTGAATGCAGTGGGCGAAATTTTGTAAAGAGAACATACCGGATCCAAGCAAGGATAATGATGTTGAACAGCCAGGAATATCTACAGAATTCGGAAATTTCACTTTGGTAGCAGGTTCTTCTACATACTCTAAACTTCCAGCTGCATCATATTTCAAACCAGCAAAACATGTCAGTTCTACATTTGAATAACATAGTAATTTGCTCAGTCACTTTTATCTCAAGGACTTAATTCAGGCTTCTCCAATCATTTATTCTATATCAAAGTATTCTCTGTACGACCTTACTTAAACAGGATATGTTCTATAAGCTCGGACAGTCGAACCTCTATATCTGAAAGCATTTTCAGCAGGAAGAGTTTGGCAAAAACCAGTCATGTACTAACAGAAGGGCAATTTTAACAGGTTTCGGACCTAGGTCATGAGTAAAACCATTGAAATACTTTACCAGCTAATGTAACTGAAATCCACTTTTCATCACACTGAATTCATAACACTTTAACTTCTTAAAGATTGTTGCTTTCTCATAATTCAGAAGATTAAAGAACTAGATTACTTGTTTTTACTGTATTAACACTTGTTTTTACTGTATTAACACTAAAACACAAAAAAAAACATGAAAAAACACTAATTTTCTTCTATTATCACTTCAATTCACAATTTTGCAGGAAAAACAAACAGTAATGTTTTTAAAATCCATATACAGCAAAAACAAAGTACATTCAAATAGCCACATTTTTCGAGTCGGGATCCCCTGTCTCATTTATGTGTCCCATTACCTCTTCATTTGACACATAAACATTAATCATTAAAATAATTGAGTAAATCGAATAAGATGATGATGTGTCAGAAGATAAAGATAACGGGACACAAGATGGAACATGTGAAAATGGGACAGAGAATCCGCTCTCACATTATTTATACTCCATTTCACTAAATTTAACTTTTAACTCAAAATGCAGTTAAAACCCTTCAAAGTTTAACACAAAATTTACCAGATGCTGAAGCATAAGCCATGGAAATGAAATGGGTATCAATTTTTCTGCCATTTCTGAGAGACATATGATGAGGGTTTGTGGATAATTTAGATAAAGTTTGGATCTTTAAATTACAAGAAAAAACTGAGTAATTTTGTGAAAATAAGAATTTGGGTGTGGAATTTGCAGCAAATATAGCAACTGTAGTTGTGCAGCAACCAATTTGCATTGCCATTTTGTCAGAATTTTATCTGATTTCTGCAGAAAAATGTACTTGTAATTTGTAAAATGAAAATTGGAAATCTAGATTTCTTGGATTTTGTATTAAATGTTGTAAATTTGCTTGTTATTAGCTGTTTTTTTTGGTTGGTAATGGTAGTTGTGGAGGAATGTAATTAGTGTTATTAACTAACAACTGAAATTTCTGTTGAAAAATTATTGGTAGTAATGTAGAGTATTATCTTTTTGACCCTGATTAATTATAGTTGTGAGACGGTTTCGGAGAGGATTCAAATAAATCTGCTATTTACCGTTCTCATTACATATCCTTACCATTTTTTTTATTTGAAACCGTAAATATAGAGATATATACTCGTATCTAAATTAATACTATAAGCTTTAAAGTACAATACAATACTAATACTACTACTATCAACTTATGAAGTATCTAATGTAGCATAATGTGACGGTGCGACATAACCTTAAACACGATATAGAATCTTTAGAGACGACGTAGAATGAGATGGGCTCCATGTTCGGGTTGAAGGGTTAATGACTTGATCGGAGAATGAGTGTAAGATGGTGAAAGCTCGAAAGAAAACCGTTGTAAAATCATAGACATAGTAATCTTAGCTTCAACCAGAGCGAAAGTTTGGCCAATGCATATTCTTGGCCCTACAATAAAGGGAAAGAATGATAAGTTGCCCTTAGTTGCCTTCCCAATGCCTTTCGAAAAACGATCTGGTTTGAATTCATTCACATCGTCACCCCAAAGTTTTGGGTCATGGTGCACTTGGAATATCGACAGAATAATCTTAGCACCTTTCGGCAAGCACATGTTCCCTAACATTGTATCATCTTTGGGTATGTTCCGCTTACCTGAAGGAATTGGAGGGTACAATCTCAATACTTCGTATATTATCATCGTCACCTAGGGCAAACACGATAAATTTCAAATTTAGTTAGCGACAATTTTTCTCCTATCTATTGAGACGGCCTGTGACAACCCTCGCGAATGCGGAAATAATAAACAAACAAGCATGTGAATTATATTGCGGAAATAGGTAGTTTTTAAAAACTTTTATACATGCAAGTTAAATAAAACGAGGAGTGTCAAAATATTACAACTAAGTGCGGAAAAATAACAAAGAGACGGAGTCTCTCAAAATGTTAACAAAGAACAAGTGTTTAGCAAATAGCTAAAATCGTCTAGAGGTTAATCTTCCAGGGACAACGCCCGCTAGCTCACACCCGAACCCCAAAACATCATATCCAAAAAGGCATCCAAGCAAGCAACCTGTTCATTCATGAAAAACATGAACGCCACAGTCAGTGGGAGTAACTCCGGGTTCTCCCAGCCATATCACCTTAACGTACATATAAGGAAATACAAAAGTAGAGCATGCATATATAATGTACATGTGAGTTGCGATAAGAATAGATAGGCAATTCTATAGATAATGATAAGAACATAAGAGGCACAATTCCGAATCCATCATGATATTCAAAGACTCGGGAAAGACACTCTTAGGCAATCGAATACGCTCACTAGGGCTTACATCTCACCGTTAGCGGTATAAGATTGATAAGATTGAGACTCAACAGACAAACCAGTCAAGTCATGCGATGACCACATTAAATCCAACATATTATCATCCATTCACGAACCAAGACATTGACGGTGTCTAATCATGCAATGACCATGAATAATATCATGAAATCACGCATTCAAAGAACGACGACTCAAGACGACAATCTCACGGTAAATGAAACGCACTAGCATCGTGTACATGGCAGGTATGATTAACAGACATCCACGGGATAAGACGTTTCCCTGAACTCATACACGATTCAATCCATTTCGTATATGTAGACTAATTTCCTCCTGATAGCACGACGATAATAATACGGTACTAGTCTAAACCTGGCCAGATTCCCGGAATATAACGTGTTCCGATTCGACATGCGATCACGTTTCGCATCCAAGACTCGGGCTTACAATATATATGCCGAGTACCCACATTCTCGGTAGATCAATTCACGAAAGAGGCGGAAAACGAGCTCAAGCCTCATAACATGCGGTACGCTACATGCAAATAACACCACCTCGCAAGTACACAACATTTGACGGCCGGGTCGATCAACGCATAGCGTTCAACTCCCAACAACGTCGTCGTATGCCCACTACACATGCAATTAAGCAGTAGGATACCTCTCCGTTCCGACATTCCAGCCTTACGAACGGGAAGGTAGCCAAGGGAATGAGAATACAAAGCACAAGACAAAATAGTGCTCAAACCGACTCATTTGTAAAAACCGACTCAAAGTGGGAACATATCGAAAACCGTCACAAAACATGTGATACATGCGAAAGAGATATCATAAATCCAAAACATGAATCAATACATGATACCCAAGCATTAGACCAAGTTTAAGAAGCATAATAATTAAGAAACATAGATAACTCTCCAAAACAACAAGTTTGGAAACTAACTTAAACAAGGGTTCACTTCAAACTGTCATAACTAGAGTTATAGATATGGGAATGCAGAAATTCCAAGTCGAGGTGATAGCTTATCCTCTTACGGTTCCAACGAATGGTCACAAGCCCAAAACAAGCAAGTAACGAAGGAGATATGATCTTTCTACCAAAAAGGGTCAGTGCAGTGAAACTGCGCAAGTCACGACCGTGACTTGTATTTCACGACCGTGAAATGAGGTTTCACGACCGTGAAATGACATCTCACGACCGTGAAACACTCTGTTACCAATTCACCCGAGAGCCTTCAACCAAATTCAATCCTATTATTTCCAATTCTCATAATTCCTCTCTAATAACTATCAACAATCAATATTCATCATCAACAATCATCAAACAACAACAATCATTATCCATAACATAATTCCTAACTTACTTATCGTATTCTAAATACGAATCCTAGCATATAAAGCATGTAAAACACGTAATGATACCGAGTAACCCTTCACCGTTACCTTTACGCGTCTTTAAACGGTTACTAAGATTTCCTAGTCTCCACCTACAAACAATTAGATAATAAAAGATGAATATCATTCACCTTGAGAAAGACGGATAATTTAAAAAGCGAGAAAGACGGTAATTTTATTACCAATACGGATAGAGGAAGGTAAGGGGAGAAGAATAAGACGAACTTACGTGAATTCTATCGAGTAATGAACGAGCTAGGATGAATCAAAGATCGAAAAGCTATGGAGGCAAGGTTTCTTAAGGAAGAAGCAAAATTTGGTTTGTGTTTGATTTTGTGTTGAATGAAATTTAGGTTAAGGAAATATGAGATGTGTAGGAGAAAAGTCAACAAAAAGTCAAAGACGGTTCCAAAGTCAAGAAAATTCAAACTCAACTCAAAAGTCAAGAAAAGTCGAACTCGACTCAAAAGTCAAGAAAAGTCATACTCGACTCAAAAGTCAAGAAAAGTCAAACTCGACTCAAAAGTCAAGAAAAGTCAAAAACGACTCAAAAGTCAAGAAAAGTCAAACTCGACTCAAAAGTCAAGAAGTCAAACTCGCCTTAAGACGGGATTTTCATGGATCTCGCGGAAATTCCAAATACGAACTCGGAAATTCTAAATTCGACTCGGAAATAAAATTCTATATTAAAACTTAAATTTGCTGAAAAGTATCCGTAAAATATTTTCACTAGAAAAATAGGGTACATTTCCGGGTGTTACAATCACCCCACCTTTTAAAAAGTTTCGTCCTCGAAACTTGAGAGTAGAAAACAAAAGTATCAAAGACAAGAATCGGTTTTCAAAATTAATGCGAAAACCTTTATAAGGGAAATATTTATGAAACGAGGTTCATCTCGAAAACGGTTTAAAGAAATTTTTCATAAGTGCAAAACTTACTTACGGATCTCAAGAATGCTCGTCGCGAACGAGAACTCTAATTATCCAAATCAAATCAAAGTCAAAATAGTGAAATCGGAATTCAAAACAAACGTTAGTAAGTGCAGGACTAGTCACCAGACGTCTCCAATAATAAGTCCAAACATCCAACCAAACGCAAAATCCAAATATAAAAGCGAAAGAAATCTATTTTCTTCAAAGAGAGGATACAAAGTCCATCTTTAAAGTTCTTTGAAAAGTTAAATTATAAATACAATATGGAAATTCGAAGATTTTCTCAAAGATAAAAGCAAAATAAGAAGGCATTACACGTACATAGAGCGACTCGCACATCTCACACACAATTCAGGGTAACAAAATATATACAAAACACGCAAAAACGAAACAAATTGAACTATTAGGGATAAGAAGATCAAGATAAAGTCGGCAGGAAGATCTACAAGAATTCGACATTACTAAATCTACTAATAAACCAAATCCTCAAGAGAATGCAATTTACCCAATTTGCAACTCATCATTTTCAATCATCAGAATTCCTACAAAAATATTCCATAATCACGAAACTTCGAGTAACAAATCCCAATTATTCGAATCCAATTAGAATCTACTAAGGTCCATCGGCACGGTAGACTCCACAACTAACAACCACAAGGAAAAAGAGACTTACCATGAAATCCTTTGATCCAAGTTATTCAAAAATTCATTATCCTAAGTTTACAATGAACTTTCTCATCTTCAAAAGTTAAAACACAAATCCTCAAAAGAGATTAGTCACACAATCTCATTTCACTTAACTTTTGCCAATCATAGAGCAATGCGACCGTAAATCAATTTATTTAGCTCCTTCAAACTCTCAATACATCGGTTTTCGCTTATGACAATAATCATCAAGTTTTGTCATCCAATCCAAATTCCACAAAGTATTTATTCCCATTAGGGTCCAACATTTAAAGACAACAATTTTTTCCAAGTAACATTTAACGAACCACTAAAATTCTTAACCACAACTACCAACTATCATTATGATTATTTCGATCCTCAAAATGATGTTGCAACTTCAAGCTTTCATAGTCTAAAACCACAAGAAGAGTTTCATCCTAAGCTTATCCTTAATTCCTTATAATCATCTAAACATGAAACTAGCTCAATAGGACGGGTAGATACCATATTTGAATCTTCTTCAAAACACACCTACTAATCCTTACGATAACTAAACAGTAAACTACCTCACCAGAGAGTAGGGATAAATGAACATGATACAAGGAATATTAGGAAGCATCATTAAAGACTACGATAAGAAGGAGTTAAAAGACGGAGGCGAAAAAGGAAAACGAGGTTGAGGAAGAGACAAAGCAGATAGTAGAGTTATGAAGATATCTGAGTAAGAAAGAAAGTACGAGCTTGTAATTTCTTAAGGATCAATCTTGACAAAAACATTCAAGAATGGAAATGAAAAGGAATGATGGCACGAGTAAGGGTTTAAGATTTAATCCACAAATTTGTAAAGCAACTCATCCCAAACAAAGGTCTCTTACAAGGGACCATCGTACCACAATCATCAAAGTAAGGTACACCTAGATTTAATAAATCGATTACAACCCAATTCATCCATCCTTTCATATAACACGAACTCCCAATTGCGGAATTGGAACTCGGGCATAGTAACATTCCTTTAGCTCAAATATTCAACACCACCTCAAAGGTTTCTTTAACTGAAAGACTAACAAAGACTCCCTTATAATCGGTCACTTTCAAGTCATATAGCCCACGAGTTCATTATTATCAAAGTACAACCTTAAGTCAAACATCATCATTAACGTCCCAAGGTATTTCCATCATAACTCACATCATCGAATCTCGTTCATATCTATAATCCTCAAGTAATATGGTTCAACTTACAACGAAACCTTACTACTTCAAACGAGTCTCCGATACCACAAGATAAGATCATATTTTTTTTAAACCCAAGAACTATAGCTAAATGCTTTTCCAACAAGTCTACACTCACAAACACACAATAGGAAACCACAAGACGTCACTAAATCTCAAAAGCATTTCGCACCTTAAGATATCATTCAAGACTTCTTATTTACACAATTTAGACCTATCATAAGCATGGTCTTCAAAACAATACTAAACTTCTAAGTCCAAAAGACTAAATTACTAATGAGTTAAGAAGTCATAACCCACTCATTCGACCTTACACCATCGAATATCATGAACTATTTACACACAAGTCATGACAAGCATTTATACACTAAAATCATCAAACTTATCTTACTACCTTTCCTTAGAGATACAACCAATCATCAATGTAGGGTGAATTAAGATCTACACCATTTTCCTCAAATCACAAATTCATTCTAACAAATACTAATATTCCACAAAATTCAAAGTTTTTCCGACCAAGTATAAAATACCACAAACAAATGGGTATGGCATCCACAAAAAGGTTACAAGGGTAAGGTAAGGATACCAATGGTAAGATGGAGGAAACTATCAAGAGTAATTTCCAAGAGGCAAACAAAATGGAAGAGAAAGAAGCACCTAAATAGAAGGAAGAGAGCATAATATAATAAGGACGAGAGAATTCATAGATGAGGAAGAAATACACTTCAATTAGGTAACACAATGATCCACCTTAAGACGGTATATACAAACAAACATAACATCACTCAACACAATCAACAAACAAGTTAGAACCTAACAAACATCAAGTACACCAAAGACTACCACCTTAGGTCCTTAAGTCTACCCATCTCTCATTTCTTATTTCAAGGTCAAGTAGTTTAAGTTTAGGGTTCACGTGTGTGCGTCGGGAGCGATAAAGCTCTGATACCAACTGTGACAACCCTCGCGAATGCGGAAATAATAAACAAACAAGCATGTGAATTATATTGCGGAAATAGGTAGTTTTTAAAAACTTTTATACATGCAAGTTAAATAAAACGCGGAGTGTCAAAATATTACAACTAAGTGCGGAAAATAACAAAGAGACGGAGTCTCTCAAAATGTTAACAAAGAACAAGTGTTTAGCAAACAAACTAAAATCGTCTAGAGGTGAAACTTCCAGGGACAACGCCCGCTAGCTCACACCCGAACCCCAAAATATCATAGCCAAAAAGTCATCCATGCAAGAAACCTGTTCATTCATGAAAAACATGAACGCCACAGTCAGTGGGGAATAACTCCGGGTTCTCCCAGCCATATCACCTTTAACGTACATATAAGGAAATACAAAAGTAGAGCATGCATATATAAATATACATGTGAGTTACGATAAGAAAAGATAGGCAATACAAGATATAATTATAAGATCACATGGAAATCAAATCCGAAGCCATCATGTTATTCAAAGACTCGGGGAAGACACTCTTAGGCACTCGAATACGCTCACTAGGGCTTGCATCTCACCGTTAGCGGTATAAGATTGATAAGATTGAGACTCTACAGACAAACCAAGTCAAGTCATGCGATGATCACAATAAATCCAACATATTATCATCCAATCACGAACCAAGACATTGACGGTGTCCAATCATGCAATGACCATGAACAATATCATGAAATCACGCATTCAAAGACGACACAAGACGACAACTCTCACGGTAAATGAAACGCACTAGCATCGTGTACATGGCAAGTATGATTAAAAGGCATCCACGGGATAAAGCGTTTCCCTGAACTCATACACGATGCTACATTTCGTATATGTAGACTAATTTCCTCCTGGTAGGAACGATCATTAAACGGCTCCTAATCTAAACCTGGCCAGATTCTCGGAATCACATTTTCCGATTCGACATGCGATAAAGCGTTTCGCATCCAAGACTCGGGCTTATAAAATATATGCCATTAACCTGCCGATACCCCCAAATTCGGTAGATCAGTTCACGAAAGAGGCGGAAAAGAGCTCAAGCCTCATAACAAGCGGTACGCTACATGCAAATAACACCACCTCGCAAGTACACAACATTTGACGGCCGGGTCGATCAACGCCTAGCGTTCAACTCCCAACAACGTCGTCGTATGCCCACTAACACATGCAATTAAGCAGTAGGATACCTCTCCGTTCCGACATTCCAGCCTTACGAACGGGAAGGTAGCCAAGGGAATGAGAGTACAAAGCACAAGACCAAACCGTGCTCAAACCGTATCATTTGTAAAAACCGACTCAAAGGGGGACATACCAAAACCCGTCACAAAACATGTGATACAAGCGAATAAGATATCATACATCCAAAACATGAATCGATACATGATACCCAAGCATTTAACCAAGTTTAAGAAGCATAATAAATAAGAAACATAGATAACTCTCCAAAACAACAAGTTTGGAAACTAACTTAAACAAGGGTTCACTTCAAACTGTCATAACTATAGTTCTAGATATGGGAATGCAGAAATTCCAAGTCGAGGTGATAGCTTATCCTCTTACGGTTCCGACGAGTGGTCACAAGCCCAAAACAAGCAAGTAACGAAGGAGATATGAGCATTCTACCAAAAAGGGTCGGTGCTGTGAATTTACACGAGTCCACCCGAGAACCAACAACACCTTCCTATCATTTCCAATTTTCCTAATTTACTTCTATCAACTATCACCAATCAATATTCATCATCAACAATCATCAACTAACAACAATCATCCTCAAAATCATAATTTCTAAGCTTTCTAATTGTATTCCAAAAAAACGAATTCTAACATGGAAATCATGTAAAACACGTAAATGATATCGAGTAACCCTTCACCGTTACCTTTACGCGTCTTTAAACGGTTACTAAGCTTTCCTAGTCTCCACCTACAAACAATTAGATAATAAAAAAGGAATATCATCCACCTTAAGAAAGACGGATAATTTAAAAAGCGAGAAAGGCGGTAATTTTATTACCAATACGGATAGAGAAAGCTAAGAGGGGAAGAATAAGACGAACTTACGTGAATTCCGTCAAGTAACGAATGAACTACGATGAATCAAAGATCGGAAAAAGCTAAGGAGGCAAGGATTGAGTTTTCTTAAAGAGGAAGAAGGTTTGTGTTTGATTTTGGAGTAATGAATTAGGTTAAGGGAAATAGAGTATAAGTAAGGAAAAGTCAACCAAAAAGTCAACCTCGCCTTAAGACGGCCTTTTCATGAAATCTCGCACAAATTCCAAATACGAACTCGGAAATTCAAAATTCGACTCGAAACTTAAAATTATAAATTAAAGCTTAAAATTACTGAAAAGATTTCGTAAAATATTTCTACTAGAAAAATAGGGTACATTTCCGGGTGTTACAGTGTTTATCTTTTATTACCATGATTGTGAGTTTGATGTTCAAATTACTTTTATGTGTGTGCAATGTTTGGTTGTCTTGAGTGTACGAATTTAGAAAATTTTCAAATTTTCACGATGGATTTCACATTTATCCTTTTAAAAGAGTTTTAGAAATGAAATTTCTACTTTCATTTTTCGAAAATGGGTTTAGGTTGCTCTTATACTAGATTTTGCGTTTGGTTGGATGCTAGAACTTGTTATTGGAGACGTCTAATGATTGGTTCTGCACTTATCAACGTATGATTTAATTTTAATCTTGTCTTTACTTTGGAATGCTGGTGTTCTTGTGTGCACGACAAGAACAATTTCGTTCCACAGAAAAAAAAGAGCTACTTTCGAAAACTTTTCCTATACCTTTTTGGAAAATGTCATGCTTTTGAAATACATTTCCTTGAAAATGTTTTGAATACCAAATTGGAGAAAACGAATTGGTCCTTATAACTTTTCTTTTCTACTCTCAAGTTTCGAGGACGAAACTTTTTAAAAGGAGGGGTGAATGTAACACCCGGAAATGTACCCTATTTTTCTATTAGAAATATTTTACGAAATCTTTTCAGTAATTTTAAGTTTTAATTTAGGATTTTATGTTCCGAGACGAATTTAGAATTTCCGAGTTCGTATTTGGAATTTCCGCGAGATTCCATGGGAATCCCGTCTTAAGGCGAGTTTGACTTATGGTTGACTTTTCCTTACTTATACTCATACTCCTTAACCTATTTTTCCTACACAAACACAAAATCATTTCTTCCTCTTTAAGATATCCCAAACCCTTGCCTCCTTAGCTTTTCCGATCTTTGATTCATCGTAGCTCCTTCGTTACTCGATAGAATTCAAGTAAGTTCGTCTTATTCTTCCCCTCTTAGCTTCCTCTATCCGTATTGGTAATAAAATTATCGTCTTTCTCGCTTTTCAAACTTTCCGTCTTTCTCAAGATGAATTTTAGTCATCTTTTACGATCTATATGTAGGTGGTGACCTCCAAGATCCCGACAAAGACTACTTTCTATTTGAAGAGGAGCTTGACGAGTAGTGAAGACGCTTAAAGGTAACGGTGAAGGGTTACTCGGTATCATTTACGTGTTTTATGTGATTTCTAGGATAGAAACCATGTTTTGATTATAGTTAGTAAGCTTATGACTTGTATTATTGTTGATGGATGTTGTTTATTGAGTATTTACATGAGTATTGATGAATTAGAATGATAGTTGATAATTATCAAAAGTCGACTTTGATGAAACAAGGCATTTTCGTGTATTGCTGACCTCAGCCGGTCGACCGGCAGCCGGTCAGACCACCGGCTGGGGCAGTGGCTGTATATTGTTGGAGTTTTTACGTAATTTTGGAATATGAAGTTGGGCTCAGCCGGTCGACCGGCAGCCGGTCAGACCACCGGCTGAGACACCCCCTTCTTTCTTTGTTTTTCATATGACCCATTGGTCCCAGCCGGTTGACCGGCAGCCGGTCAGCCTGACCGGCTGGGACACACTGCATATTCAAGTTGATTTTCATATGATAGTTGGCCTGAGCCGGTGGACCGGCAGCCGGTCAGCCTGACCGGCTGGCACCTGCTGGAGTTCTTTGTGATTTTTGTTTACGGTTTTCATTTATAATAATTCCGATCGTTCATTTAACGTATAATTTTACGTAGTGACTTATAATATGAATGTGTTGAATATATGATATTTCTTTCGCTTGTATCACATGTTTTGTGACGGTTTTGCTATGTCCCACTTTGAGTCGGTTTTTACAAATGATACGGTTTGAGCACTATTTTGTCTTGTGCTTTGTACTCTCATTCCCTTGGCTACCTTCCCGTTCGTAAGGCTGGAATGTCGGAACGGAGAGGTATCCGACTGCTTAAATGCATGTGTTAGTGGGCATACGACGACGTTGTTGGGAGTTGAACGCTATGCGTTGATCGACCCAGCCGTCAAATGTTGTGTACTTGCGAGGTGGTGTTATTTGCATGTAGCGTACCGCATGTTATGAGGCTTGAGCTGTTTTTCCGCCTCTTTCGTGAATTGATCTACCGAATTTGGGGTACTCGGCATTTATTATTATAAGCCCGAGTCTTGGATGCGAAACGTTTTATCGCATGTCGAATCGGAACACGTTTATTCCGAGATCCTTGCCAGGTTTAGACTAGGACCGGATATTTATTATCGTCGTGCTACCAGGAGGAAATTAGTCTACATACGCGAAATGTTTTATCGTGTATGCTTTCAGGGAAAT